>PVIA01001370.1:0-220330 GCA_004024845.1 Tonatia bakeri
AGAGAGTGTTATAATAGAGTAATATAAAAGTAAATTAATATCAGTAATGTCATTACTTACCCAACTTCTGCCACAGGCATAATACATGGTAATTTTTAGGTCCTATATTTTGCCACATATAATGCACTCCCCTGTAGAGTGTGCACCCATGTTCTTGGCCCAGACTTTCAGGAAAAAAATCTTGTGTTTTAATTTTTTAACTCAGTTTTTTAAAATCTATTTATATTTAGAAACAAAACCGATTATCGTATTCCAGGGTATCATTTTGCATATAGATATTGTTGTTGCTTTCTAGAGTTACACTTTTAATGCATAAGCATAAATATAAGAATTAAAAACATTTATATAGACATGAAATTAGTACTGCCCATGTATAATGCTGATCCTTATTTTTCCCTCAGAAATGTGGGCAAAGAGTGCACATTATACACAGCAAAATACGGTACCTACAGAGTGAAACTGTTTACATCCCCATAGAATAGTCAATCACTACGATTGTTTGGGGCGGTAGCATCAACAGGGCTTCACCATAGATGAGATGTTAGAAGCAAGGCCCACAAGTGTAAGACCCACAACTATAAATTTATAGCTGATTCATTTTGCTTAAAAAAAAAGCACAACAGATGGTGTTTGCGATGTGAAATCAGCATTTCTGTGTCTGAGACCCCTGTGTCACTGCGAGTTTCTCAGTGGGGTGGCAGCAGAACACTGGGGACAAGGACTCAGTTTGCCTCACCGTTTTCTTCACGTTTGTTCACCTGTTCGTTCATTCCTCCATTCAACACACATGACCCCTGTGTCTGGGCCGAGAGTCGACTGAGCAGGGAGTGATCAAAGGAAAAGCCACGCTCCCTGCCCCCTCCAGGACCTCGGGCAGACCTTGGGGACAGGGCGGCTCCATTCCAGACCACCGCAAAAAGTGAATGTTGCAATGAAGCGGGTCCCCTACAAAAGTTATGTTTACATGATAATGTAGTCTATTAAATGTGCAATACCACATATCTAACAAGTTTACATACTTTTAAGTAAAAACTAATGCTGCTGGAAAATTGGTGCCAGTAGCCTCATTCAACTCAGAATTGTCACAAACCTTCCATTTGTAAAAATCGAAGTGTCTGTGAAGGCCCAGAAAACCGGTGTGCCTGCACCTGGAAGAGTTCACAGAAGGTGACAAATGCCACAGTGAAAACAGGGGCAAAGGGCTGTGGGAAAACAGTACGTGTTCAATAAATGCTGGTTGCTAAAATAAAGAATCAACATGATGAACAGCACCAGGTATTCCCCAGGAGAACAAAAAATTATTTCCTTGGGTTTAGCCAGTGGTTAAAAAAATTAACCACTTTTGTTCGTGTCCTGGAATCTGTGGAAATTGTGGTGTTCTCTGGAAAATGCTGTGAAATATTTACATACTAAAATGGCTGAATATATGATAATTTTGAAATCAGATAGCACCTTATGCTAGATCCCAACCCAGGCACCAAGTTTTAAGAAAGAAACCTGTATGAAACAAAAGCTTTCAAGTGAGAACATTGTGTCAGCTTGTTTTTCTATGAACTGGGGAAAGTCCGCCAAGATTCTGTTTTGGCGCAGGAAACCCTCGGCCCAGCGGGGAGGCACCAGGACTCCCCAGGAGGATGGTGCCAGCCATCTGAAGGTGGGGATGATTCGAGCAAGGACGACTCCAGAGCAGTAAGGAGGCCAGAAGCAGCTAGAGTAGGGCTGAAACGTGAGGGACGCATTTTCAAGATGTCAACACATATTTATTGGGTGTCATGGGGGACACAAGGTTGAGGGAGGGAAAAAACAAAACAGCCAAAGCCCCTGTTCTCATGGGGCTTGAAGTTGTTCAGGGGAAATGAATTTATCACAAAGTAAATGCGAAGTGACGCTGTGGGAGAAGCTCTGAAACAGAGGTGCACAGCATGGTAAGGGCACGTAATGAGAGGTCCGGGCTGCTTGGGAGGACTCAGGAAGCCGTCCTGAGGATATGCCGCTGAGCTGAAACCTGAGGAATGAGTAGGAGCTAAGGAGGTAAGGGGAGCTGGGAGCTGGGAGAGGAGAGTCCAGGCAAAGGCCAGAGAGAACGTGGCATGTCGAGGTGCCCAAAGGCCTGTGGACTGGGGTGCAGAGAGAGAGGGGAGGAGATATCAGAGGAGCAGGAAAGGTAGGCAGGGGTTAGAGCCTGCAGTCTGACCAGCCACAGTAAGGATGAGGGTGCGGATTGTAAGCCACGTGCAGTCACCGAAGTACCAAGCAGGAGGGTGAGGGTCGGGCTTTTCCATTTCAGGAGGGTTGCCCTGACTATCCAGTGTGGACACTATGTCTGGGGTGGTCAAGGGTGCACCCAGGGAGACCTAGTAGGAGACGCTGGAAGTGGTCCAGGCGACAGATGACAGTGGTTTGGACAGGGATGTTTTTAGTGGAGGCAGAAAGAAGTAGATTTGACAGGTTTAGAGTACAAAATGGACAGGAAGCAATGATTTGGATGTAAGAGTTGAGTGTGAATGTTTAAAAAAAATTTTAACTTATTGATTTGAGAGAGAGAAACATCAATTTTGTTGTTCCACTTATTGACACATTCATTGATTAATTCTTGTATGTGCCCTGACCAAGGATCAAACCTGCAACTTTGGTGTGTTGGAACAACACTCTAGCCAACTGAGCTACCCAGCCAGGGTCTTGGGTGGGAGCTTTGAGGATGAGTCTAGGCTTCCAGCTTTGTAGCAGTGAGTGGTGGTCCCGTTCCCTGGGACAGGAAGCAGTGAGAGAGGACCAGGCTTTGGGGTAAGCATCGCAAATTTAACCTCAGCCATGTTGTGCCTGAGGAGCCTTTGAGCCCTCTGAGCTGGGAGCTCAGTGGGCCAGGTGGACAGGTGAGCAGGAGTTTGGAGGAGAGGACTGGCGGAGACAGGCCTCGGTAAGTCACCAACACTGGGCATAACAGAACCCACGGGACGGATGATGCTGTCCGGGGGAGAGAGGGGAGGGGGGCTTAGAAGAGAAGGCCTGGGTGGACTCGCAGTGGGGAGGGTAGGCCTGAAAAGGACACAGAGAAGGACGGTCCTGAGAGAGAGAGAAAGACACACAGGAGGTGGAAATGGCATGAAAACCAAGGGCGAGTATTTCCTACAAAGAAGAGAAAACACGACTTCTTCTGAGAAGTCAGTTAAATGAGGACCGATAGAAGCCCCTGGGCTTCGGAAACGTGGAGGTCAGGGGGGATGCAGACAAGCGCCCCTGGGTTAGGGTTAGGGTTAGTTAGTGTTAGGGTTAGGGTTAGGGTTAGGGTTAGGGTTAGGGTTAGGGTTAAGGTCAGTGATGGGGCGGGCACAGTCAGACTGCAGTTGGCGGGGGAGAGAGGGAAGTAGGAAGTGGATCCTGCACCTGTGAGTAAGCCTTGCCAGAGGTTTGGCTGTGATTGTTGCAGTTAGGGTGGCTTCATTATGCTACTTTTCTTTTTAATCCTCATCTGAGGACATTTTTTTCATTGATTTTTAGGGGTAGAGAGGGAGAGGGAGACATTGATCAGTTGCCTTCTCGTACACACCCTGACTGGGAATTGAACCTGCAACCAGGGTATGTGTCCTGACTGGAAATCGAACCTGTGACCTGTTAGTCTACAAGATAGTGCTCCCACCAACTGAGCTGCAGTGGCCAGGGCTGGTTTCATTATGTTTTAATGGGAGACGATTGAGCACATGCAAACACCAGTGGAAAAGATCCAGTTGAATGGAAAAGTTATAGGTTAAAGGAAGGATAATTCATAATGTAAGACTCCTAAGATGTGTGGATAGCATGCAATGCGCAGGTGGAGGGCTGGATTCAAGAGGGGAGGGATCGCTCTTTGGGCCAGCTGGGGGGAAGGAGGAGAGGACAAGGGCAGGTGTCAGTGTGTCTGTATGGGGCGGCGGGAAGATGAGGGTGTTGCCATCGAAGGAAGGGTGGATGGCTGGGAGACAGGATGGAGGAGGAAGTTTGTCTAAGAGGGGTGATGAGGACAGTGAAGAGGAAGAGTGAAGGAAGTGGAGAAAGGTGATGATGTTGGACCACTTATTGGCTATGTGACATTGAGCCCATTTTCTTACCTGTAAAATGGGAGCAGTGACGATGTTGCCTACTCCCCAGAGTTGTGCCTGGCCCGTAGCGAGTGATCAGCAAACGCAGACTGGTGTTCTCACCTCTGTCCTCGCCATTGGCGCAGCGCTGCACGCAGAGTAGGTTTTAGTGTAAAACGGTCACCAGAACCCCCAGACTGTTAGCACCTACGAAGTAGATGGACATCTCCCCACCTACACTGGTCTCGCTTCCCATCACTGAAGCGCCAATGTCTTTCTTCTCTAAGCACTTGGAAGCTTTTCCACTACTTAATGCTGAGGGATTTGTACGTGGTGCTTAGCCAGGGCAGATGCTATTAAGGAATTTAATCATACGGGCAGGGCACTGGGCCAGGGTGAAGAGAGAAGAGGTGCAATTAATTCAAGAGCCCAATCTCTTCTGACCTCATTCATATACGGAGGACACTCATTCCTTTATTCCTTTGAAACGTCTGTTGGAGCCAACTTCGGGCCAGGCCTGCACCCAGGTCGAGATACGGACGGAGATGAAGAGGAGTGGTTCCTGCCCTCAGATAGTAATCTGATCGTGTAAAAATTGTAACGACTGTACCACGTGCTGGGAACCCAGGAGAAGGGGGCCCTAGGGTGCACAGACTAGGCGAGGAAGGCTTCCCAGAGCGGGTTGTGTTTGAGCTGGGCTGTGAGGATGAGTTTCTTTGCAGACGAGGGAAGCTCCTGGGCATTCTAGGCAGAGGGGGGCCAGAAAGCTCAAGAGTTGGCGGGGAACTGAAACTACATGCAATCCAGTAGCGTCAGAGCGGGAAGCGTCTGGTTATGCAGACGAGACGAGAGGCTAGACAGCAGAGTGACTGGCAAAGGACCTTGACTTGACCCCGTAGGAGGCGTGGAGCCACCGCAGAGTTTTGAAAAGAACAGAGTGACTTGTCAGGAGACAGTGGTGCTAGCGTAGGTGAGGGCTGACCGGAGACCATTTCCAGTGATGTGGGTCCAAGGTATGGCCGTGGGAGTGGGTGAGCGAAGTGAAGTAAAGCCACTGGCACTGAGGAGGGCATGGATAGTGGAGGCTATGGTGACAGAGGAGTCACCTTTGTGCATATGGGAACTTTCTAGGGTGATGGTAGAACCTTAGGAGCAGGGGAGGCAATTGCTAGAGTCCTCAGTGAGAAAGAGAGAGTCAGCAATGGGGCAAAGGGTAGAATGAAGAATAATCGAGTAGCAAGGACTTCAAAGGAATAAGGATTTTCACAAGATAATGGAAATAAAACACCCCACCTCTGATTCTGGAAAGCAGAACAGATTCGTGAAAGATTTGAACAGTTGCTTCTTATTCCCAAGGTCAGGCAGACACCACAAAACAGGTAGGACAGATTTCTGAGATTCCAGACCGCCAGGTACTGCTTGAGGACACCATATGGCAGATGGGCGCCAACAGATTCAAGATCTCAGATATCAGCTGAGTCCTCGTGGTGACTCCACAATCCCTGATGTTGTCCTGGGCATAGTCCCTTCCCCAGGCCCCTCAGAGAACCACTTCTAACCTCTTTGCCGAGGTCTTAATGTTACTGAGGATGTCCTCTTCCTATGGCAAAGGAGTCCTTCAGCTCAGAGAGCTGCTAGTTCAACACACTCCTCTCTGAGTAGGTGGGTTTCTTCGTGGACCCACTCCTTCGTGGGGCATCTACTCTATACTCGGTGCTGTGCTGGGCACACTGGAGGATTCAGAAAAATACTAGCCGTGTCCGTGCCCTCCAAGACCTCACAGTCTGATTAAAAGAGCTGGAATAGAATACCTGGAACAGTAAGAGTTAGTAAATACCTTCCATAGTTTAAGGGAGGTGGTTGGGTACAGTCAGGAAAGGAGGTAAGTGCAGTGCCACATCTGGAGAGGAGTTCAGGGGGGTGGGAAAGAGAGAGTAAAGAATCTAAGGTGACCAGCAGGGTTTGGGATGTGGGGGGCAGTGGGGGGGAAGGCCTGAGAAGGGGCGGTGCCATTGGGAGGCACAGGGAGTGAGTGCGTGGAGGAGAGAGTTGGGGCAGAGGCGCAGAGCTCAGATTGGAAACAAGCATTGGGAGAGAGTTTGCAGGCTTCCTCGGGTGGAGGTGGGTGTGGGGCTCGTCTGCTATGCTGAGACAAAGGGAAGTACTGGGAGCATGTTAAAAACATGTTTTCACAAAGGGAAAACCAGAGTTAACTAGGAGCCAAATGAAAACAATGCCAGCACCAGGATGGGGAGGGCCATGCTCCAGAAACTGAAGACTGGGTAAGACTGGCGATTGATTGGATATGAGGGGACACACAGAGGGAGACGACTGGGATGACTCACAGGTCACTGGGTATGGGGACTGGGTGGGTGGCAGTGCCGTTAATAAGGAGGAGGACTACAGCAGGAAAAGCACTCTGGGGGAAGAGCAGGTAAAATGATGCGTCCTGTTTGGGACCATTCGAATTGTAGATTCCCACGGGATAGCTTCATATCCAGTGTCCAGGGCCACTTGGGAGTATAATTCTGAAACCCAAGGACAGTTCGGTCCAGATATATAGCTTCGGGAATCATCCATAAATAGGGGGATGCCTAAGGCAGGCACGCTGGGCAAGGGTGCAGCCTTGGGAAGGACTCACGTTGTTAGGGGAATGGTCTCGAGGAGGCAAAGAGGGGAGAGTCGGGGCGGCCTGAGTCGGACCCGGAGAAGCGGTGTCGTGAACGGCTGAAGAGGAAAGAAAGCTAAGGATACAGAGCTTCACGCAGGAGTGAGTAGTCGACAGTAGACGGTTCCAGACAGGCGATATGGGGTCATTGAAGACCTTTGTCTCGGTTGCAGAGTAACAGGTGGGAGCTGGGGACGAGATTTCAGTGAGCTAAGAATGAATAAGTTGTGAAGAAATAGAGAAGCAAGTATACACAGACGTTCTAGAGGCTTCGCTGAGAAGGGACCGAGAAATGCCGCCATGGTGATCGTTGTGAGGGTGTGTGGACAGCCAGTGTGGACTATTAGTCCTAGCAGCTTCACTGGGAGAGAGGAGAGAGGCATGGGGTGGTAGCTACAGGGGCATGTGAGGAGAGATGTAAGATTTTTTAAAAACATTTTATTTATTTTTACAGAGAGGGGAGGGTGGGGGAAAGAGATGGAGCGGAACATTGGTGTGTGAGAGAAACATTGACAGGTTGCCTCTTGCACGCCCCGGCTGGGGACCTGGCCCACATCCCAGGCATGTGCCCTGACCAGGAATTGAACCAGGGACCTTTCAGTTCATAGGCCGACGCTCAATCCACTGAACCACACCAGCCAGGCCGATAGGTCATTTTTAAGAGTGGAAGAAATTGAATTGTGTCCGTGGGCTGAGGGGATAGAGCCACAAGTGGGAAGTACAGGCTGAGAATATCCAATGGAGCCTGGACCGGAAGCAGAGGGAGCAGGTGGATCTAAGCCACAGGCTGACTGACCAGAAGGAGGACTCTTTCTTTAGCCTTTAGACCCGGAGGGAAGAAGGTGAAGTTTAGGGTCATCCTAGATAAGATTTTGGGTTAGGCTAGGGATGGGGGCAAGAAGATCAAGTCATTCACCCCTGACCCCAGGGGTTGCCCCAGCCCCTTCCTTAGGGCACCCACAAGTCTGACAACCAAAGGTGTAATGCCTGGTACACAGGGGCCTCCTCTCCCTAGCTCCAGCGCTATGGTGGGCTTAGTTCCCATTGTCGTGATGTGCCCTACTGGTTCTTAAACAGTTGTAAGAACACCCCTGCGTCCGTCTACCTATTTTTCCATGCAGCTACATATAAGGCTTACTGGGGGTCAGACATTGAGCCGGGTGCTGGAGACACGACAGCGGAAAGGCAGGCCAGCCCCCTGCCCCCGAGGAGCCTCTAGGCGAGTGTTCCTCCGTCCAGTCCCTGCTGACATCCTGGGCCTGGTCACTCTTCGTTGTTGAGGGGCTGTGCTGTATTTTCTAGAATGTTCCGCAGCATCCCTGGCCTCTACTGATGAGTTGCGAGCAGCACCACCCCTGCCCCAATTGTGACAACCACAAATATGTCCCATCGTTGCCAAATGTCCCCTTGGTGGACTAAATCACCCCTTCCCAGGGAGAGGATCAAAAGTATTACCAAACAAATGATCACAGAAATAAAAAGAAAATTCCCCAGTATAAAGATGCTCTGAATAAAAACAAGCAGGTCCCATGACGGAGAATGAAAGGGTCCTGCCTTTGGGTTTGATCGTGAAGCAAGGCCTCATGGGTAAAGGAACACTGAAACAAAGGCCCAAGGTTCGAGAAGGAGCCGGTCACGGGAGGAGTGCAGTGCTGAACTTCCTGGCCAGAGAAGTTCCCAGGGCAAGACAGGGGTCTGCAGTTGGAGGAACAGAAAGGAGGGCCGTTGGCTGGGCCAAAGGGAAGAGTGGTGTAAGGTGAGACGGGAGAGGTAGGCATTCTGACAGTAGTCCAAATATTCGTGCCGTGCTTTCAGTAGGAACAAGATATGCGTGGATTGTTTGAAGAAGATCATCCTCTGCTGAGTGGCAGTCGGTTGGGAAATGACTGTGGTGGTTCAGGCAAGAGACGGAGGGTGGCCTGCAGCGTGGCAGGGAAGGTGGAGGGAGCTTGCCTCTGTGTTCCCGATGCCTCGCGTGTTTTGGTTGTACCCGAGGGTTGGCAGTACTGATTCTGGGACCACTTTTACTTTGTTCAGTAGCATTTATGGAGCTCCCAGTGTGTGCCTGGCATGTAAGACACTGCCCCACGCAGCTCCAAGTCTGGGAGGGAGAGAGACACCGAACAGCATCGTGTGGAGGTGTGTGGTTCTCCAAGTGTGAGATGCTGCGGAAGCCTGTGTGGAAAGGGCGCTAACTGGCCTGGGGGAAGGAAGAGGGTCCGTGAAAAGTGGAGGAGGTGGCACCCTAGACTGAGTTATTATTACAAACTCAGTTAACCAGTGACGTGCAGCAGAACGGGCGTGCTAGGCTGGCCCAACCCGAATATAGACCCGGTGAGGCCCAACAGCACGGCGGGTCAGAAGCCTACAGTCCAGCAGAGGTGCAGGTGAGAGGGGGCCAGAGGTGCTGGCAAGGGCCAGATCATGACAGCAGATGCAACCTTTGGGTCTCAAGGGGCAAGTGACAGTGTGGTGGAAACGGGGGCAGATGAGAGGTGTGGGGTCTCCAAGCTCCTAGTCCAGTCTCTTCCAGTGTCTGCCTCCTCTGGCTACCACAGACTCTGAAGTCTGGGACTGCCTGGGACCACTGAGTGTCCCCACGGTGGCTCCTGGGGGCCCTCAGCACCCCCTATCCCTGGCGCACCGAGCGTTTACATTCACAAGCCCAGCCTTTGCTCCCCTGCGCTGGGCTCTCGCTCCTGCTGCTCCCTAAGCCCTGAAAGGAAATCCCCAAAAGAGAAATCCCAAGACTGTTCTCACAGTCAGAATAACTACTATCCAATGAAGTGCTGAAAAATAGGGGATTTTTTTAGTAAACCAGCAGCTACTTCCAATGGTGCAGAAACACATTTTACATGAAAAGATATTCGTGATCTGTTGTTAAATTATGAAGTGGTGTGTACACAGTATAACCCCTGTAAGTACATGCATATGTCTCAGAGTAAACCAAAATGTTAACAGTGCTTATCCGCAAGTGGACAGAGTTACGGGGGATTTTCATTTTATCCTCTGACTTCTGCACGTTCACAATTTTCTAATGCACAATTATTACTTTTATGACAAGAAACAAGCAGCAAACAAAGCCGCTCTGGGCATCTATCTGGTCCCCGCCCCCCGCCACACACCCCCCGCCCCCAGTGACTGACCTCGGGCTCCTTGTAGACACAGCAGCGTTTCCTCCAGGACTGCAAGCGAGACTAATTCATTAAGTGCTTTCAGCCCCGAAGATGACAGGAGCCAGGAAGGCATCAAGTCTGGTTACGACAGCCGGTAGCCTTGATGTCTGTGTGTTTATTTATTAGCGGGACTTGGTGTCCCATCCTCCCCCAAGCTCCGGGACCTTCCCAGCGGACTTGGATAGAGATCACATTCTCAGCCTGGTACAGCCCATCGGTCAGAATCAAGTCAGGGCCGGCTCACCGGAGGATTAAAACAGCAGGAACCCTGACCGAGGCCGCAGAATGAACTTGGAGGACTGCGGATGGCGAGGCGTTAGGTGAACAGAGGACTCAGAAGCAAACTGGATTTCAGGGTCACTTTCTTTAAGCTAACAATTACTGAGTGTTTTTCCTGACAAGCATCGGGTATTGTTCTTTACACGCTTCTTCTCCCTTTAACCTTCACGACAGTTCTGTCGGGGATTATTCCCATTTTAGAGCCGTGGAAACTGAGGCTCAGAGAGTGTGCATAGCTAGTTAGTAGCAGTGCTTAGGTTTTCACTTGGCTATTTCTTCACCGAACACCCCCTTCCCCACCCTGTCACCTCCTCCCTATTTAATGGGTACTGCTTTAAGTCAGGGGATTTTATTGGAGAATATTCTATTGATTTGGGCTTGGAAGTTGCACAGCATGGAGAAGATGCCATATGCCATTGCTAAGTGGGTGGATGGATGGATGGATGGATGGGAATGAGTGGATGAATGAATGAACAGAATGATGACTTTTAAAGGGTCACATAATCATATAAAGGCAGAGGTAATCGCATTAGTGACTGATCTCATAGGTAATTGCTACAGATGGATGTGACCAGGACTCAATAGCTCTGTCTGTTCCCCACCCAAGGTTAACAAGTATGTGCCTTTAGTGGAAGTCAACACCAGGCAAGTCATGTTTTTTGTTTTTAAAGATTTTACTTGTTTTTAGAGAGAGGGGAAGGAAGGGAGAAAGAGAGGGAGAGAAACATCAGAGTGTGATCCGTTGTCTCTTATGTGCCCCCTACTGGGGACTGGCCCACAACCCAGGCATGTGCCCTGGCTGGGAATTGAACCGGCGACCTTTCGGTTTGCAGGCCAGTGCTCAGTCCAACAAGCCACACCAGCCAGGGCCAGAGAGGCATGTTTTGAGTGCTGCAGAGAACTGGGATCATGTAGGAATGTGGCTTAGTCAGTCCTTGCAGATCAGATGGAGAAGAGGTATCAGTCCTTCCCATGCACAAAGCTAAATGGGTGTTCTTTTCGTTTGCAAACTGGTTACCAGGTGTCCTAGCACTTTGCCTGCGGGCTCCATCGTCTGGGTCTAGGGACACAGAGCAGCAAGGACGTCCAAACAGTGTGCTTCCCGGGCCATTTGTGAGGGAAACGCTTTGTTATTTTTTTTTTCAAGTTTGTATCAAACCGGCAGCCATTTCTTGGCTCAAATGAGAAGATGTTTTTCTCCATGTGTGTGCTGTCCGCTTTAGGAATGCTCAAGGTTGGTTATGGGGTCAGCAAGTACAAAGGGAGGGACGCTTTGGTGCTCATTTCTTATCGCCTTTCCCACCTTCCTGGCTGTGCTCAGAGCTCACATCATTCCTTTTCCCAGCTTTGCATTAGTCAGCCAGCGACAGAAATGAAGGCCGCTGTGTCCAGGCCGCTGCGGGAGCCTGGGAGAGAAATATCTGGGGCAGCATGCTGGCGCTTGTCTCCCAGGAGCTCACAGCTGCCTTGGAGAGAGACTGGGCATCAGTGTGAGATTACAGGGCAGTGCCATGGTCATGACCATGAAAAACTCAGGAGCAAAGGGGCTGTGGGACACTGGCCTGGCCACTTTCTTCCTCTGCAAAATGAAGGCCGTTGGGTTGGACTCTGCTTTTTCCTATTCACCTTCTCCTCTAAGAACGTGCAGTTCTTCCATGGCGTGTAGACTAATGAAGTTCATCAGGGAAGGCTGGAAGGAACTGACTTCTTCTGAGAAAGGGCACGGGACCCTTGGGGGAACTGCACCTCTGCCTAAGAGCAGATTCATGGTCCCTGGCGCTAGGTTGTAGCAAGTCCCATTTTACAGATGTGGACACTGAGGGCCAGGCCCCTCTCCCCGAATGACAGGGAAATCCTAATGTGGCCTTCGCGGTCTGAGAAGAGGTGCTTTCCCAGAGGCCTCAGCCAGGTGTGTGGAGGAGGCATGCTCCCTCTTCTTGACCTTCCCCCAGATTTTGGCCTTGGTGCTTCCTTTGCCAGCCTATCCAATTTGGTTTGGGGAACTTTTAAAAATTATTTCTAAGAGATCACATGTATACACACTGAGTGAGCTCTTCGTATTTTATTTGGGAAATCATAAATGGCTCTCAGGCTAAATGAGACCTGAACCAATCAAGAACTCCCCAAGGACCTCAAAAGAAACAAGAGTCACAGGGCTGGCGGGAAACTGAGCTGATGGAGACGCCATGTGGGTGCAGGGTAACCTTGACGAGGGAAACGCTGGCCAATGTTTTTATCTGCCTGTGTGTGTTAGGACGTCGATGCTGTCATGTGCACCATCGACAGGCTCCTGATTATCCTCATAACACCAGGGCGGAAGGGGGAGAAGAGAGTTCGCATTGGAGGCGCAGGGAACCGCAGCCACGCACAGAGAAGGAGCATCGGTTCAAGTCCTTCGGACAGGCTCTGGGCTCCTCAGATGGAAGCACTGCCCACACTCCAATCAGTCCTCCAACAGCTCAAGTTCTATAAGCACAAAGACTCCCTATTACATGTCATTCCCTTCCTTTCTGTTTCTCTTCTGTGCAAAGCAAGGTGTCAGGTATTGGTAGGGCAACAAACTTGCCCAAGATTCCCCCCAGCTCCAGCACTGAAAGTCACATCCAGGGAGCCCCCCGAGTTCCAGGCAACCCAGGATGGTTGGTCACCCCGAAGGCATGCCATAGCTTCGAAAGAAACCCCTGTCGGGGGACAGCGCTCCCTTCGGAGGTGGTCTCACATGGTAGTTGAGAGCGTGGGCTCTGGGTTCCTGGCCAGGGTGTATGCAGATCCTGGCTCCAGTCCACATCTATGCCAGACCCTGGGACAAGTCATTTGGGCCTCTGGGCCTCAGTTGCATCATCTGTACAATGGGGATAATGTTAATCTCTACCTCAAGAGATTTCTATGTGATATCATATGAATCAACGCACGTAAAGCACTTTTTTTTTTAAAGATTTTATTTATTTATTTTTAGAGAGGGAAGGGAGAGGGAGAGAGAGAAACATCAATGTGCGGTTGCTAGGAGCCATGGCCTGCAACCTAGGCATGTGCCCTGACTGGGAATCGAACCTGCAATGCCTGGTTCGCAGCCCGCGCTCAATCCACTGAGCTACGCCAGCCAGGGCACGTAAAGCACTTTTATTTAGAACAGTGCCTGTCTCATAGTGAGAGCTCAGTGAATGTTAAGTCCAATTGTTATTTTGTCAGCATATGCCTGTTACAAAGATCATAGACTTTCGGAATTGATGGGACGTTTTCATAAACAACATCTCAGTGCCCCCAGATTTAAAGCCCTTCACACATCACAGTGACACCCCCTTCCGTGGCCACCTCCTGCCCTCTTTTGCTTCCCCCGATGGTGGTAACTGTTGCAGCTGGTGGAGGTTTGTTGGAATGGCCTCAGAGGGGACACCACTCCACCTGGTGGCAGGGCAGGTCGGGTGTGATGTCTAAGTACCTCTCAGGCTTGAATGCACCCACAAATCACCTGGAGATCTTGTTCAATGTGGGACCTGATTCAGCGGGTCTGGGTGGGGCCCAGGATCCTGCATTTCTAACGAGCTCCTCGGCGACATCCGTGCTGCCGCTCCGGGGACCGCACATACTGCGAGAGCAAGGCCACACTGGGGATCAGCCTGTGCGAGTCTGAGCGAAAGCTCTGCAACCCACGTCCAGCTGAAGTTCCTCAGAGCAGAGCATCGGTGCTGGGGGCAGGGGTGGGAGCTGCTCGGAGAGCTGGAGGAGAGCAGCCAGGCCTGGATGCTGGCGGTGCCGGGACCTCGCTGAGGAGAGTCACAGCTTGTTCCAGCCACCAGAGCTGGCCCGGGGCGAGTGTTTCCGTCATCCCCTTCTCGCCCGCCTGGGTCCACGGATTTGCTCTCTTGCATGGTAGGCAGACGAGCATAGCGCTCCCTCCACCAGGGCCCAGGGGTCACACACGGTGAGTGCCGGGCCCAGCGGGTCACTGTGGAAAGGTTCAGAACTGCTGGCCAAAGAGGCAGAAGCCCCGGGGCTGGGCCTCCAGTCTCCCCAGCCCAAACGGCCCCAGACTGACCTGGCCTGGGACAGATCTACTACTTCCTCAGCCACTCAGAACACGGGCTGTCTCCGCTTTGGGTGGATGGACCCAACTCTCCCCAACTGACAACCTGAGTCCCAAAATAAGCATAAACAGCGGAGGCCTCACACTCAAGGCGTCTTTACTCCTCTGTAGGAGCCTTGATCTGTAGAGTCCTCTTGCCATCCCTCTCCCCGGCAGCAGAGTGATAACCACCCTCGGGCGCAGCGCAGAGAGTGTGTTGTCTGCTGTCTGGCCTGTACAAGTGCCGGAGAAGGCTTCCCAGGAGAGGTCAGAGACGGAGCTGGACCACCGATTCTGCCCGCTGCTGCCTGCATTCCCTTCGGCCAGGCTTGTGCTAATTCGAAAAACGGCTTTATGGTAAGGAGTGCTGAGAGCCCTCTGTGGACCCCGGCACAGCCCGGGAAGAGCTTCCCGCACGCAGCCTCTCCAGTCTACATGCCTCCACCTCTGTGCTCCGCAGCCCTACACTTCTAACCCCCACACGTCTGCCGGTGTTCTGCACATTTGTAGCTGTCACTTCGGATTGCCCCCGCATGGCTGCTCCCTGCCAACTGGGCCTTCTCCTTTCTTTCCAGAACGTTCCCCAAGGACAGCCCGGCAGTGATAAAGCCTTCCACTTTCTTTTGTTCTTCTCACTCGGTGAACCCCAGCCCCAGCCCCCAACCCATACCATGCAGAGCCTGCCCAGCCCCCTGGTGCCCGTCTCCCTCCAGCGGCTGCCTGGGACACAGCCTCATGCTTCCCAATGGATTCGGCAGAAGCTGAGGTTCCAAATATACAGCTGCCGTCCCACCCCATCCCCCTGAGGGAAAGTGATGGCGTTCCGATGCGCCTCCCCACAAGAATCAGAGTAGCGGCACCCCAGAACTGTGCCATGTCCCTGCAATTCCTGCAGCCAGAACAGACCTCCGAGGCTGTTTGTCATTTGATTGTGATGAAAGACAACGTAACTACCCTTGGCCGACAGTTCAGTAGTCTTCGGCGTACTCCCACTGCTGTGCCACAGGTCTCTGGAACTCTTCACCCGCAGCAGTGAAGTTCTCCCCTGCTCACTATAATTTCCCCTCCTCCCCCCAGCCCTTGGCAAACACCTTTCTGCTTTCCATCTCTGTGATTTTGACTACTTTAGATACTTCATCTGGGTGTGATCATTGACTCTCCTTTAGCGGCTGGCCTATTGTGCCTAGCATATGTGATGTCCTCCAGGTCCTGTCATGTCGTAGTACGTGACAAGATGCCCTTTTAAAGGCTGCATAATATTCCACTGTGTGTATATACCACTTTTTCTTTATTTGTTCATCTCTTGATGGGCATTTGGGCTGCTTTCTCAGTTTTTTCAACCCCTTATTGCACAGCTGGTCACCCACATTAACACAGTGACTGGCCCCAGACCACAGAGCCAAGCAGACCCCTGCTTGTTCAGGATTTTTATTGCTGTCTCCTGGGCTCCAGCAGGAGCATTCGGGGGCTCTGGTCTGACCTGAAGGTACTGGGAAGGGCCCGCCTAGATTTCTTTGGTCGAGGAGGCGGGGGTGGCTTCCAGGCAGGTCCTGAGGACCGTCTGCCTGTGAAAACATCCCAGTCTGGGTTGGGTGTGGTTGGATGTCCTGTGTGGATGCACATTGGATGTTTTATATTAGGGAATCATCATTAACTTTTTTTTTGAGGTGTGCCAGTGGCATTATGTTATATGTTTTAAAAGGAGCTGCTTTTAGAAATGCATACCAAAATGTTCATAAATTACATGTGTGATGTCTGGGATGTGCTTCCAAGTAATTGGTAGAAACTGTGGATGAAACATAGCTGGAGGCTCATTATCGCATCCCTTCTACTTACTGTGTTTTATGTTTTCCGTAATAAAGAAGCTTTAACTAAAAAAACTTTTAAGCTTACATCTGCATGGGGTCACACTTTGTTTAGTTCAGATTAGGGTCAGTGGGGTATAACAACTTTTAACAAGTGGCTTAAACAAGATAGAAATCTATTTCTCTGTCACGTAAAAGAAGTCTGGCCATGGGCAGTGCAGACAGGTACAGCAACTGCGTGGCATCATCAGGATCCCAAGGTTCCAGATTTCTGTTTCGACCCCTAGAGCATGGCTCTCAGTCATCGAGTTCACCTCATGGTCCAGGATGGCTGCTGGAGCTCTAGCCATCACATCCTAATAGACCAGGAAGAAAAGCAGAGGAACCAATAGGAGGACTCTTCCATTTGAGTCAGCTCACTTTCAGCAGCCTTCCCAAGAGACCAAATACTACTTCCACTTAAATCGAATTATTCAGAATTTGGTCTCATGGCTATGTGAGATTCGAGGGAATCTGAGAAATAATAGTTTTTTTGTTTGGTGTGGCAAAATGCCCAGCTAAAAACTGAGGTTCCCTGAAAACATTATATCCCATATGATTCAATTTATGTAACATTCTCAAAATGGTGGAATTAGAAAAATGGGTAACAGATGACTTGGTGCCAAGATTGGTGGGGAAGGGGACAGCGGTGACGGTGGCTATCACGGGGTAGCCCCGGGTCCTCGGGAAGGGCCTGTTCAGTGTCCTGACAGTGGTGGTGCTCACACGAGTCTCCCCCTCTGGTACAGCTGCACAGAACTGAATACATGTATGCAAACACGCAGGTGCTCCTGTAAGACTGGTGAGAACTGAGCGTCACTGGGTGCTGGGTCCTGGTGGGATATTTTGGGGTAGTGTCGCAACGTGTT
Source organism: Tonatia bakeri (assembly GCA_004024845.1). Taxonomy (NCBI): domain Eukaryota; kingdom Metazoa; phylum Chordata; class Mammalia; order Chiroptera; family Phyllostomidae; genus Tonatia; species Tonatia bakeri. The sequence goes on from PVIA01001370.1 coordinate 16,955, forward strand.
ACCACTGGGGGAACCCCAGGGAAGGGTATGATGGGAATCTCTATGGTTTCTTATGATCTGCATGTTAGTCTACAGTCTTCTCAAAGGATTGAAGAGACAAAAACGAAACAGGGTCCTATCACTAATGAGGAAGGGGAGATGTTATAAGCAATCTGTGCCATGAGCCTAACTCTCTGCTGTAAACCGTCCAAGCCTCTCAGCATAAGCCAGACTCCAGCCTAGCAGTAAGGAGCCTACTGGGCAGCCCATACTTGCCCATGGAGGAGAGGAAAAACGTTTTCTCGGAACTCCCAGGTTTGAGACCTGGCTCTATGAGATAAACTGACACCAGGCAGCTAAAGACAGAGAAAAGGGATATGCATTTATTCATTTTTAATATTATGGGCACCAGAGGGGGAAAGTAAATACCCCCAAAGGTGGTGACATGTAAGAGTTTATATATCATCTTAATAAGGGAGGGGGAGGAGGAATGTAGGAACTTAGGGGAAAGTGAGTGATTTTTAGAAAGATGAACGGGCCCTCAGAAGGGCAGATAGGAGGTGTGATCATTTGTGACAATATTTGGCTGCGTGTGACGTCGACTTCTAGTGGCTCCTGTAACAGGATTGATCCTCCTTGAGTGATGGATGACATTCTTGAGAAGGGACTTACAACTGCTGAGTTCCCTTCGGCCCACAAGGGGAGCTCAGAGACAGCCCCTCCATGCATTTGCCATTTTCAAGTGCCTTCAGCTCCAAGTAGTAGCTATACCAAAATGACATGTTTGGGGGGCATGTCCTGAACTCCTTCGCCAGGATGACGGTGTTCCCATGAAAGCACAAACCTCTAGAGGGCCCGGCCCCAAGGTGTGTCCTGCATTTATGAAGCATTTATGTCCTCACCTGCATGGTCCTGAATGGAGCCAATGAAACAGATCATTTTCTACCCCCCAGAAGTTTCGATTCCGAGAAAGCACCAACATCCTGAGCGGTGTCGCCAAACTACCAGAGAATGGAAATGGTCTCTGTCCAATCGGAAGGGGCAGCGAGCACAAAGGGACTTTTGGGATCCGTAGGAGCTGCTGTGACTACACCAGAGCAGAAGGACTCCAGCGTCCTTTAAACTGACTTCTGAAGAATTGGCCAGTCATCTCCCTCCGTGTTCTGGTGCCCTTTCCTCAAGGCACTACCCAGCAGCAGCTGCTGTTTCTCAGCCCGGGGCTGCTTTGCTGAACTTGACTGTGCCCCCTTGGGGAGGAAGTGACCTGCTGTCAGGAGTTTCTGCTCCAGGAATCCTCTCAGAGGCTCTTCCCTGCGGCAACACAGTGTTCTGAGCGGCCACAGGGACCCCAGGGACGGGGCTGGGTGAGCTGTGAGGGAAGGAGGTAGTGAGGGCCTGGAGCGGAGCCTCACCCATGGGCAAAGGCCCCTCGGTGGCAGAAAGATTCTGAAGAGAGAGAGGAGGCAGAGAGAGAAAGAACAAGGGGTTCACGCACAGACCTGGGAGAGTGAGCAGCAGCCCAGAGTCATGGAGAACCAGCATAAAAAGACCTGGAAAGAGAACACGGGAACCCCCTGGCAGGGGGCCACCAGCCAGGCCTAATAGACTGGGAGTGGCCTTCTGGGCTACTGGTCAGGAGTCTCAACTCTGAGCCCGTTAACTCCCAGGGGTGTCCCGGGATGGGCCCTGGGGGGGTTCCATGAACTCCCTGAACCACGGGCAGATTCGGTAAAGATGGGTTTATTTTTCAGGGAGAATGTTCACAGCTTACATCTCAACAGGGTTCATAAACCCCTAAAAGCTGAGAATGATGCCCAATGATACAGAAAGGGGGCTCGGGGAAGGAGTGGGGAGGGCATTACAGACAAAGGGCCAGAGCAGAAAAGCCCGTGGGAGCGGACTTAGCTGTGGCTCATGGGCTGAGCTGGTACCAGTAGCACTGATTGTCCCAGTTCCCTGTGGGGTTCGATGTCCTGAACTGCCCTCAGCCAGAGTGGAAGTCAAGGTGGAGATCATGGCCAGGGTAGCCAGGACAGCCTGTTTCCACTCCCTGATCCTGGAGGAGACCTGCTCCATGCTGGCTCCTACTGATGTAATCCTTTACCTCATTTCCATGAATCCCTCAGGCTCAGAGCCCCCAGGCCTGTCTGTTCCACTGGAAAATACTACCTCCACGTCCCCGTCAAAGCCCCAGCACACTTGTCATTGTGGCTGGGGTCCGCACTTCCCTCTTCAGGAACTCCTGCCTGGCTTGTCCATAGTTGCAACCCTAGTAGTAGGCTTGCCCAGTGCTGGACACATGATGGACACTCGATATTCAATAAATATCAACTGGATGGATGAATGGATGGATGGATGGATGGATAGATGGATGGATGGATGGATGGGTGGATGGATGGATGGATGGATGGAAATATGAAAGAACATGTTGTCTTATGGGTGAGCACATGACACCCAGGGAATATTTTGAGGCCCCTCAGAAAAGCAGCTGAGGCTGACCTTGAATCTAGCAGGAAAGAACAGGATAAATGGGAGTCTGACTTTGTATCTCCATTGAGGTTAAGCCTAATTCCACCCACAAGATACATTCCGTGGGGTCCTTGGCAGGAAAGATTTATTCTCATTAATTCTTTGCTATAAATTCAAAAGCAGATGAGGCCCAATGAATAGATGGGGATGAAGGGCAGTAGAGAAATAGTTACACATGTGGGTGAATTAAAAAAGTGAGTCATGGACTGAAAATTACAGGGCCCACACGCATCTGGGGTCTAGTCGGCCAGTCAGCATTCCCAGAGTACTTATTGTGGGCCTGGTGCTGAAGAGAGAAGGGCAGTGTGAGTCCCAGGCAGGAACCACTTGCGACAGAAACAACCTGTAACGTCCCACCCAACATCCCTCGTGGCTGCAGACCCCCGCTGTGCCCTGTAAGCAGGAATGTGTGTGTTGGTGCAGATGGAGCTCCTTTCGTTTTCAGGAGGGGGCCAGCTCTACCCTCTGCTCCGCTGACTGTCACACGATGACATGGCCTCTGATCGGTGGCATTGGTTATTTGCCCGCCAAGCTTTTCCGTTTAATGTACTGAACTGAAATAACATAAAATAACCATTTTAAAGTGTTCAGTTCAGCAGCATTTAGTATGTTCGCAGCGTGGTGCAATCACTACCTCTCTCTAGTTCCACATTTCCATCACTCCAAACAAAGCCCCACGCCCGTTCCGTAGTTTCTCCCCAGTCTGCGTTCCGTCCCTGTGAAGTGACCTGTTCCAGAGATTTCACATAAATGGAATCATGTAATACGTGAACTTTTGTGTCTCGCTTCTTTCACTTAACATAAGGTTGTTGAAGTTCCTCCCTGGTGTAGCATGTTTCAGAATGTCATTCCTGTTTATGGTTGAAGAATATTCCATGGTATGTGTATGCCACAGTTTTCCACCTATTCATCCACGGATGAACGTTCGGTCTGTGTCCGCCTTCGGCTGTTGCGAACGGGACTTCCGTGAGTGCGTCCCCATGCGCACCTGTAGAAGGCCCTGTTTTCAGTTCTGCGTGTGTTCTCAGTAATGGAAACCTTCTCAGTTTTTGTCCCAAAATTTAAACACGAACTTAAATTCGGCAGGCAGATGCTTGTCAAAAGGTCAGTCAAGAGAAATATTACTCGTGACAGGTTGTTAAACTTCAGTTTTTTGATGCAAAACCCTTTTGTCACACAGCTGCCCCCAAACCCCGATATGAAATGGAAAAGCAGAGATGCTCTGGGCGAGGTGCAGGAGGAGGCTGGGCGCCCGGGAAGTCAGCACCCCCCCCACCGCCCCCGTCTGCCACCCACCCTTAAGACTTGTCCACCCGGGAGCCGTGGGTGTGGACGCTCTGACCCTCCGGCTCACGCCCCGTCGGAGCGTGGTACTTGGGCATCAGCTCCTCGGGCTGCCCCGGAGATGCAATAAGAAGCCGCCTTTTTATGTTGGTGACGACGCAGTAGCTAACAGCCTTCCCCTGCAGATCTCAGCCTCTCTTTGAAGAGGGTCCTCAGGAGAATCCTCGAGAGGCTTAGTGAAAAGCACACCGGAGCTCCTCCTAAACTGAGATTCATTCTAATGGACTGTACTCCGTTTTTGCTTTGGCTGCTGCGGAGCCCAGAGTTAGAGTTGGAGCCCACGTGCTGCCATTCTGTACACCAACGTTATGGCTGGCCCCCCTTGCCATGCTGCCTCCTTGCCATCTTTGTCCATTTAATTTTTATCCTACCAAATGTTATGTATTTCGGAAGCACCTAAAACCCTCTGTGGGTCGAGGTGACATATAAAGAATCATTTTCTCACCCTGGCAGCCATGACTATACATGTCTGCCCACCATGAACTCTGAGCACAGAACCCCAGCTGGCCTGGGGAAGGTCATGGGTGGCCAGAGCAGCCACCTCATAGCCTATGGGCCATAGGTACAAGAAGGAGATGCCCCCCAGGACAGATCAAGTGAAGGGGGATGGGCCCAAGACCTTATATATCCATTATCAATTTCATTTGAACTGACCCTGAGCACCTACTTGTGAACAGCACTTTATAAAAGTAAAAGGCAGCGTAAGGATGACCTCAGGCCTCCTAGAATTCTAGAGAGCAAGACAGTGTGTGCCTAAAGGGTGTGGTTCATACCTAGAAGTGGAGTGGATTGTCACGTGCCCCAGGAAGATGTTTCTCATGCCATGAAATCTGAAAAAAAAAATAATAAGGACTTGATCCATGTTTTCTATCCAACTGGAAGGATGGTAGCATTCCAAAGAGGGTTGTACAGTTAACATAAAGTCCTGTGTGTGTGTGTGTGTGTGTGTGTAGGGTAGCAGGTACCAAGAGTCTTATAGTAGAGTCTGGTACCACCCACCCCGCCTGGTAGCACTGTCCTTTCACACACTGCAGGGACTAACAGACCAGCCAGCTAGACACACAGACCCAGGCTTGATGCCTGTGTGTCTCAGGCTCCACGCTAGAACTACAGAGCTTAGGAAAGAGATTCTTAGGCACAGATAAGACTGACCCAGGGAGGCAAGGAATGTTTAGCTTTCATCTTTATCTCTGAGATAAAACCTAAATGTTTCCACAGAGACTCATGTGTTGAAAAATGATAGAAAATATTAACAGTGACTATCCTGGGGTATGAATCTGGGTGGTTTTTCATTTCCTTAGACTTTAAAAAAATCTTTATAAATATTTATGTTATTAGAAAAGAAGCCAATAAAAGTTATATCAAAATAAACATTTAAAATATTTTATACTGTCAAGAGTCTGCCACGGGTCCCTAGGCCCTGCCCCAGGTACTGGCGGCAGAAGGAGAAACAAGAGGTTGGATCGGAGCCTTTTAGAGGAGGGAGCCAGGGGAGAAAGCAGCCCCAGTAGATCCCAGGCGCCCCCGGCCTGACCATGTGCTGGCCTCCCAGGGCTTGAATGAGAACAAGAGAACTTGGTTGACTGGGGGGTGGCTCTTCGCTGACACAGGGAGCTGCTTCCTCCCGAGGCCTCAAAAGCCCCGGTGGGACCTGGTTAGTGGGTCTCACAGAGCAGGAGCCCAGGCAGTGACAAGATGATGTTTCAGCTAAATGAATAGACTGAAATGTTCCAGGGAACATGGTTTTGCGTTTTGGCAGTTGAGACTAGAAATGGAGTAGTAATAGGCATTCACATTTCCTGCTTATCTGCTCCGTTGGTTTTTGCTCCCCCGCTATAGATGAACGGACAGATTTATGTTGTTTTCAAGCGGAGGTCCTAAGGCCTCCAAGGGGACCCATGTGAATGATGAGGTGGTGATGTGTGGCCGTGGCCTTGGTCAGAGGCCTGGCTTCCACCGGCTGGGGGACCTTGGGAGAATCGCCTCAATAAAAGGAGCCTCAGCTGATGTATGTGTTAAATAGAATAACAGCACCGTCCACCTCGAGTCACATCACAGCATTGCTGTGAGCTTCATATTAGATGATGTGGAAACACTGTGTAAATGATAAAGGGGCGTGTGGGGGGGGGTTGCCATGGTAAATATGGTCAGTTCTTTCCAGGAGAGATATGGTTGTTTCCGCAAAGCGTGCATGCTCTGAAGGGTTGCCTGGCCATGACCTGCAGTCTGACCTTGGCTCCAACCCCCACACAGGTTCAAGTGGATGTTCTGAGACAAGTCAGGACATACATTTATTCAAAAGAGAGCCCTACAGATGCTGGGCCGAAGTGGCCAGGACTACGCAAACGCATTTTTATGCATAGGCCAGGACCTCAAAGGCGACCATAACTAGCAGGAGAATGCAATCTGTTAAACTTACAGTCACGCTCTCTTCAGAATGAGAATTACTTGCAATCTGATTGTGCCCTTTGCAAGCACATGAAGGAGCTGCTGAGCTTGACTGCTCAAGCGAGATGGAAAATTTCGAACGTAAAACATACTAATGAAAATACAAGCAATGTTATTTACCCGTGGCCATAATCCATTAGCTTGAGGGAGTGACACATGAACAGAGCCAGATGCATGAGATGGTGATGGTTCTTCCGTGCAGGGGCCGACCACCAAGGCGGGGGTGGGGACCGCGCGCGCACTGACTGGCTCTGCACTTCTTCACGTGTGTGGTGCCGGGCCAGCAGCACGAGCACCACCTGGGCACCTGTTAGAAACGCACACTCCCCCGCCCACCCCAGACCTGCTGAATCCGAAATCCGGGGGCTGGGGCCAGCAATGCATTGGCACAAGCCCTCTGGGGGATTCCGATGCTTCCTGAAAATTTCGTGATTCTTGTCCCACTACCTTCCCCAAAACAGTTTGCAGTAACTGTCTTTGTGGTTTCTCACGTTTGCTTAAAAGGCCTTATTCTTCATGCCAAAATAACTGAGGTTCTTCCCACTGGTTAAACGTCTGACAGCATCTGGTTGTATAAGCTAGACTAGAGCTGTGTTTGCAGATGTAAACCAAAGAACCGGGAGTGTGCTTCTGAGCATCTTGCTGATGCTGGGACAGAGGGCACCTGTCAATCCCGATGCATGGTGGGAAGCGGGGAACCTGCAGTTCTTAAGTGCTGTGAGATCTCGGAAGTAAACGCATCTAATGTGCTTCATGCAAAGCTCTCGGTACCGAGTTAGGGGAAAAGTGTAGAAATGGAAAGGGGGGAAGCAGGTATGCAGATGACTCTTAACCCCTGTGATTTCATAGAGACAGAAGGAAGATTCATGGTCGCCCAGGGTGGGGGAAAATGGGAAAATGGAGAGTAACTGCCTAATGAATACAGGGTTTCTTTTGAGGTGATGAAAATATTTTGTAATTAGGTGGTGATGGTACTAAAGTACCACCAAATTATACTTTTAAATGCTTGAAATTTGAATGGTATGTGAATTTCATCTCAACAAGTTTTTTTAAATGATGTTCTGATGAGCAGGAGTGACTGGATGCCTGTGCTCCCCGCTCCCACCTCCGGCCACAGGGCGTCCAGATGCAGAACAGTTGCTCAAGGAGCCCTCTGTCGGCCGGCTGGCTGCCCTGAGCCCTGAGAAAGGAACCCAAGTGAGCAGGCCCCTGGGAACTAGGACGTGGTTGGACTGGGGTCCCTCAGGATGGCTCCCTGAGGCAAGTGTACCTTTTGTGTGTGTAAACCCTCCCCACTAGTTTGAAATTCCACTGGGATTGTGGATGGGGCAGGTTAGAGAAAAAAGACTCTGTGCTGTGAGAGCGAGTCGGTTCCGGTTCCCTGTGATGAGCACAAATTGGTTTATGCCGTCAGCCGCAAAGCCTTGGGAGGCCAGCTGCTGCCCCTCAGGGTGGAGAAGGCGCCTCCCTGGGCCGACTCCCGCAGCCGCAGACAGCCCCGGGAGCCGGTGGGTGATCTCACGGGCCTGCGGGGGGCATGCAAGCCTGGACAAGGACCAGACCCCTCTGTTCACAGATGTAATCAGCTGTGATGGGCAGAAGTTGAGGCTGTTTTTCCAATTAGGGCTGTTAGAGGATTCTGGCAGGGCAGCGGTGGGCTTAATTTAACAGACCCGGGACTCATTGAATTAGCAGATGCAGAGGGGATGAGAAGGGCGCTAATGTGAGGGGTGCTGGGGCAGAGATGGACGGGTAAAGGGGGCCCGGTAGGCATCTGTCCGCAGGGACACGGTGAGGCCAGGCCACATGGTCGGGGGGCTGCCTTTGAAGGTCTTCTCATTTGTCGAAGGAGCTGGGCAAGTGGCCACGGGGCAGAGCCTCCATCCGTCCTGTAAGGCAGCCCCGGGGGGCTTTGCTCAGGGAGACCTGGATTCCTACGCGCCATTGCCCAGCAGCTGCACAGCTTCTAGTGTCCCTCCGCCTCCCCGAGAGGCTGCAGCTACTTCTGCCTCCTCCCCTTCCTAGAACCCATTGTTCTAGGCCCACCCCACCAGGCAGTGGGGGAGGGGGTCAGAGTGGGGGGCCCAAAGCCGTGTTGCTTCTGAGTGACCTGGGTAAGTCACTTTAGTCTCTCTTGACTGGTCCGAAAAACAGAGCCAGTTCTGTGCTGTGGACTCCGTTGTGAGGATGCACGAAGTGTGTGGTTAAGGAGTGCCTGGCACATGGCAGGGGGGCACTCTTCTGCCGCGACCTCCTGCGCTTCTCCTCCGACTCTGCCCCCAGCGTCCGCCTAAGTACCGTCGGCACGGGAACACCACGGGGGTTGGAAGCGCCCCCCCGCCACACGGCCAAAAATCCACATATGACCTTTGATTCCCCCCAAGACTTAAATTCTAGTAATCTGCTGTAGACCAGAAGCCTTAACAATAATGAAAAGTTAATTAGCACACAGTTTGTATGTTATATGTCTTATATACTGTATTCTAAGAATAAAGCAAGCTGGAGAAGAGAAAATGTTTTTAAGAAAATCATAACAAAGAGAAAATACAGCCCTGGCTGATGTGGCTCAGTGAACTGAGCACTGGCCTGCGAACCAAAGGGTCAGGCATTCAATTCCCAGTCAGGACACACGCCTGGGTTGTGGGCCAGGTCCCCAGTAGGGGCACTTGAGTAGCAACCACACATTGATGTTTCCCTTCTTTCTCCTTCCCTTCCTGTCTAAAAATAAATAAATAAAATCTAAAAAAAAGAAAAAGAAGAGGAAATACATTTGCAGTACTGTACGCATGCATTGCAAACCGCCTGCGTAGGAGTGGACCTGCGCAGTTCACACTGTGCCGTTCGGGGGTCCACTGTGCCGAGGTGGCCAAGCCCAGAGAAAATACCTCGTGGCATTGTCCCTAGAGGGGCTGATCTTGTGAAGGTGAAAACCCTGCACTTGTGAAGCAGAGTTAGAGGACAAATAGACTAACGTTTGCTGGATTCCTGTCACCTGCCCGAGAAAGAAAGAAAGATGCTCCATCTGGGGACTTTCACGTAGGAGGTGGCCCAGAACTGAGCCACGCAGCGAGGACAAAAGCTGGCTGCTGGGGGCCAGGGCATTCCTTCCACTCCCCTTCCTGCGATCCCTTTCTTTCTCTGACTTAACAAGTGACTTGCGTCCTCCCCATCCCTGTCCCTTCAACGCTGCCAGGCAAGCTGGCCTCTTCTGTTGCCTGGCTACCGGGCAGGTGGTCCCCAAATATGGAAGAAAAAAGCTGCCTAACCTTCGAGATTGGCCACGGACGTCACTGCAGGAGGAGAAGTAAATATAGAACATCAAGGGGATATTCGCTCAGAGCCCAGGCTCTCCGGCCTGTCCTTGCCGTGATTCACCCGATCCATTAAGGGCGCCGTAATTCAGCATGTCAGGGAGGCTGTGAACAGAACAGGTCCAACCTCTCCTGCTAGCTCCCGACCCCCAGCTCTGGTCCACCTGCCCTCCCCATCCACCCCCAAACCTCACTCAGGCCTGGGATGGATTTGCTCCGGATGGATTTGCTCCTCCCTCGCCTGGGACATAAGTCACCACTGCCTGTTTCAAGAAAACCAATTAAGAAACATAAATTGCTGTTGGCTAGAAAGGTCGCTGCACAGGCTATAAATACAGGCGTTTCTAAAGTATGTGTGGGAGTCGGTAGCACATTGCCTCCCTCCCACCCACGTCCTCCAGCTGGGGACCCAAAAAGGTTCATCCCGCAGCCCACCGTCAGGACCGAGGTGCACCTGGGGATCCTGGGCCTCTGGTGGGACCGCAGGCTGTATTTTGTTTCTCTTCATAGCAAGTGTTTCTTCACAATGTATCAAAGATATGTGAGTTCAAGGTAAAAACTTGGAAAACATTGAAAAGCAAAATGGAGAAATCATAACATATAGTCCCGCCTTTTAAAAAATCAGTCAGTCTTCTTGGATGTATTATTCCCACCCCACCCCCAAGCTGTATGGATACAGAATTGTTTTTCTTTACAGAAACGTGCATGAAGAGCGTTCATTAGTGAGGCTGTTCTGTAGCCTGCTTGCTCAGCAGTATTTATGTTAATATTATTTTCCCAGGATATTCCACATGGACCTAACGTATTTAATTTTTCCCTTGCTGTGAAGTGTTTAGAGTCCTTCCAGACTGTCACTCCTATATAAAGCTGCAGTGAACAGTATTGACCAACAGTTTGCAGATAGCCATAACTACTACTTTTTAAATAAGAGTTTATTTATTTATTTATTTCTAGAGAGAGGGGAAGGGAGGGAGAAAGAAGAGAGAAGCATCGATGTGTGAGAGATCCATCAATCAGTTGGCCTTGGCCTCTCGCATGCCTCCAGCTGGGGACCTGGCCTGCAACCCAGGCATGTGCCCTGACTGGGAATCGAACTGGCGACCCCTTGGTTCGTGGACCTGCACTCAGCCTACTGAGCCACACCAGCCAGGGCAAGATGTCATGTTGTTTTAACCTAAACTGCCAATTAGCACCTTTTCACATGTCACAGAAGGCTCCAGAACAATCAGGAGCCTAACCTGGAGTGGGTGCTCCTTCCCCCACCCTCAGCTAGGCCCTTCCGAGATCCTCCCCCTCAGGAGGGTGGAAGAGACAGCACTGGGCCCAGGTAGATCCGGAGCCAGGCACACCGTGGCTGGAGGGAGAGACCCTGGACAGAGGTCCGGGACCCTTTCTCCAGGGCCCGGTGGATGGGCTGGCGGGGAGAGCGGGGCGCCTGTGCTCCCCACTGGCACCGGGCCTCCAGCTCTGCCTGCACAGTGGCTGCATGAGGCCTGCTGCCAGGAAAAGGGAGTGAGGCCTCCCTAACCATCAGGAATATGGGAGGATGAATTAGATCAAGTCCATTAGGTGAGCTTGACGTCCTTTGACTTACAAAGCAGTATTATTAATAATGTGGGAGATGAGATTATTTTCGAAACATCAAGTGGTCATGAAATAAGTGGAATCAAACCCAAAGCAGAGTCGTCCAGCTCCCAGCAATCTCTTTAGCCTCATTAGGCTCCTCTTAATTTGTGGTCAATAAAGTGAACTCTGCAGTGGCACTCTGAGGCCTTGGAGCAAGGTGTGCTCGCCCTAAATACATCTGTTCTGGAGACTCGCTTGATCCAAAGTGGACATAAATGACAGCTCGAGGTATCTGCATACATGCGTCTATGCACTCATTCATTCACTCACTCATTCATTCGGTGTTTATAGAGCTCCTAGCACGTGCTGGTCCCTGACCAGTCACGTGGAATACTGAAATGAACAAGACACAGCCCCATGCCCGAGGGCTCCCTTCCCCACATTCTTTTTGCAGTTGAGTGGACCTGTAATCAAGTAACTACAAAACCCAGAGCAGTGCTAGTGGAAGACACACAGCACCTATTCCAGGCGGGTGGGGGCCGGGGCGGGGGCGTGAAATCAGGAAACAGTTCCTTCCCAGAGGAGCTTTGCCCAGGGAGTGGGGGGGGGGGGTAAGAGTGAGATCCAAGTATTTCACTCTACAGAGCCCCCAGAGTGCCAGGCTTTAGCCTGGCGAAGTCGGAGAGGTGGGCAGGGGAGGCACCTGATAAGATGTATTTTAGGGAACTTAGTCTGGTGGCAGACTGAAGGGACAGGGTGGAGAAGGACTGGAGACAGGAGGACACTGCAGGGCCCAGGAGAGAGCCCCCTGGAGGCCGAGCTTGCTGGCGCCGCTGAGATCAGCTGTGCCCAAACCCAGCTCCCTGTGGGAAGCCCGTGGGAACACAGAGCTTCCTGCCTGCAGAGATTCTGATCCTCCCCCCTTCAGTCTGGATGGAACCTGGGCACCTGGATGGTAACAAAATTCCCCAGGTGACACTGATGCCAGCTTGGGGCCCCCTGGCCAAGTGTCCTCCAGATCAGAGGTTCTAGAAGACAATGAGTTAATCCATAGGCTTTGTAAGCGGTAAAATGCTGTGCAAATGGGAGCGATGTGCCTCTCAGGATTCTCCCCTGTGATTTTGTCAGCTAGCCCCCGATCGCTTCTCTTGATGGGTGTCCTCAGTGGCAGGTTTGACCTTCACCCTACAGCACTCCCGGGTCTGCCTCCCTGGTCCTCCGGCAAAGCGGAATTCTCCTCTAGCCAAGGGAAACAGAAGGAAGCCACTGCGAAACCGAGCAATCCCCCACCCCTTCCCACTACCCACTCACCGGTTCCTTTATTAGTAAACCCAAAGGATATCCCTCCTGTTTCAGATGAGGCGGTTACCCCCACACTGCCCCTCTCTGGGCAGTATGAACAGGGCGCAGCCCTTGCTGCGCTCTGTGATCCCTAAAGCCGCCTCCTCAGCATGTGTCAGCCTCTGGCCCCCTGCAGACACAGCGCGTTCTCCTTGCGCACATGTCTGTCACCAGACCCCCTTCTGCGACCCCAACGATGGCTCTGGTCAGGCATCAGATCAATTGCAATAAGTGGAACTATCTGGCCCCTCCCTCTACACCTTCAGATGCATTCTCAGGAAAGAGGAGCAGATTCTTTCCTCTCCTCCTCCACGGTCCTTTCTTCTTTCTCCTCCTTTTGCCCGTTGCAGAACATTGTTGAGTCCTCAGTCTGACTATCCAACCAGAGTGAAGTTTGCCTCAAGGTGTCCCTTGAAAGGGAACAACAAAGGATGTCCTGGGCCAGAGCTGCTGTGACTAAGAGCTCAATGATTGCAGGATTTAAGTCTACAAAGTGCTGTCGGCACGTTTTCTTAGTTGGTCCACACACCCACTCGGGAGGGAGGTCAAGTCGTTCGATACTGAAGTGGCATTGCCACCTGCACTTCTGCAGGATGAGAACACAAGCTCAAAAAGCGATGAGGAGCCCTGTCCAGGGTCACACGACTCATAAATGGCGCAGACTGGGTTTGAACCCAGGACAGTGGACTGCCGGATCCACAAAGAGACCAGTCTGTCTTGCATTGAAGGCCCCTGTTTTGGACAGTGGGAAACAATGGTGCATGGATGGTAGCGGCAGGCACAGACCGGAAGAAACAGATGATTAAGAAAATTCAGGGGACAAGGAAAAGGTGTCTAAGTTAATGCCAAGGTTCCGAGCCTTGGGGCAGAAGGAGCACCATCAACAGAGGGAGGAAGTGTCCGTGACTCAGCTGACGTGTTTTTGAGGGACTGTTACTTGCTAGCCATTGCAAAATGAAGAGCTTTTTGTGGATTTCTCATTAGGTCCTCTTCATTGGTCCTATGACATAATTACTATTATCCCTATTTTAGAGATGTTTGACATGGAAAATCGAGGCCAAAGTGGTTGTGTGATTTGTCCGAGATTACAAAGCTAATAAGCAGTGGAGCCAGTATTTCAACTCAGGTCTGGCTGACAGTCTTTAGCATCCACACTCGTAACCCAGCACTGAACAGCCCTTCCAGCCCACCTGCACGTATAAACTGGAGTGAAGGGTGAGTTGGTTGGGTGGGCAAGGCAGAGCTGGCCCCTGGGAAGATGGTGGCCTTTGGAACATCAGAGAAGGAAGAGACAGAAGAGAGAACGTGGAAGAAAGTGGTGGAATACAAGAGGAAAATTCCCCAAAGCCCAGAAGAGTCATAAATTAGGGCTGTTGTGTGGGCAGGCAGCCAGGGAGAAACAAGCAGAAAACAAAATGAATTAGAATCCCCACCAGTTATTTTGTCTGTCTGTCTTCCTTTAAGGCCACTGCACCCTAAATTGAACAGCCCAGCAAAGCTCCCCTAATGCCCCGCTCAGCCTGGACGTCTCTGTCCCAGACAGAGGATTTTGGTCTTTAAACCGGGTGATATATTATCTCTTGATAACATGAACACCCAAAGAAAGGAAGACCCAAGGAACTTAACATCCTGGAACATGCACGTTGGAAGTAGCCCCTGGACCCGGGCAAGAGAGGCCCTGCCCAAGGGCTCCTCACACAGGCCATGTCCTCCCGGGGACCGCACATCCGCGCCCTCCCTTCTAGGTTACACGCTTGCCCTGCGCAAACAGTCCCGAGCTGCTTCCAGGGCCTGTACGACCCTCTTTCCCTGGTCTGTCCTTCCTCGGGGGCGCCCGCTCCTGCACCACGAGGGTGGCCGAGGGGCAGTTCCCTGGGGACGGGGAATGGAGCCTGGACATTCAGGGTGGAGTGGCCACACTCAGATGCAGGAGGTCAAGTTCATTGGACTCCTCAGCGTTGCATCTCAGACGCTCCACGTGATCATTCATCGTTAGGCTGCGAGTCCCATCTCTCGTTTTCTTTCTTTCTTTTTTTATTCTCATTCTCACTCTCCTCCTTTCACAGTCAGACTTTCTAACACATTTAATGCACACCCACTTTTTGGTCTCTGTGTTTGTTTTGCTGATCCATTGAGGGCATTGGGCACACAACATTCTGTTAGTTCCAGGCGTGCAACCTGTTGACGTGCTGTGTGTCTGCCTTGTGAAGTGGTCTCCACGGTGAGTCTAGTTAACACCCGGCACTGTGCATAGGGACAAAAAATTCACTTTTCTTGTGATGAGAACTTTCAAGATCCCTCAAAGCAACTTTCACACATATAATACAGTATTATTAACTGTGGTCACCAACTATGAGGAGGGACCCCCCAAAATAGGAATAATCTTCTGGAGGGCGGGCCCCTTGTAGTACAGGCTTCCCCTGCTAGATGAGGGTTCTAGGAACCCATCTGCATCAGTGTGCCAACTGGCGTTGTTGTGAGAAGCTGCCTTCGGCTTCAGTGAATTTTTTTGAAGACTCTTTCAACATGTTTGCCCATTTCATGATGGGTGATTTACTAGTGCACCTGCCCACACCATGCTGAGTGTTCAGCAGTTTTTGACCAAAAATGACATGACCCCCCCACTCCCTGCCCTCCCTGTTCACTTGATCTTGCCCCAAGCAACTTTTTGTTGTTGTTGTTCTCCTGGATGAAAAAAGTCCTCAAAGGGAAACGTTTTTCTGGTATGGAAGAGGTGAAACAGAAAACAGCAGAAGAACTAAAATGCATCAGAATAGATGAGTTCGAGAACTGTTTCGGGTGGTGGAAAAAATGTCCCGATAGGTGTATCGCATTAAATGGAGAGTACTTCGTAGGGGACTGAAGTTTAAACATGTAAGAATAAATATACAATTTTTTATAAATAAATAAATTTGAGGTTTTGTTCCAGTCCCCCCTCATATACATTACTTCCCCATGACTTATTTATACAGGAAAGTTTGTAACTTTAGTCCCCCTTCCCTTATTTCCCCCACCCCCCCTCTCTGCCTCTGGTAACCAAAATCTATTCTCTGTACCTATGAGCATGGGGCTTTGTTTGGTTTTGCTTTTAGTATGTGTTCTTGAAAATATGAATTGACCTCTATGCTTATGTATTTTTGAAGATTTTATTTATTTATTTTTGGACAGAGGAGAAGGGAGGGAGGAAAGAGGGAGACAAACATCAATGTGTGGTTGCCTCTTGAGCGCCCCCTACTGGGGACCCGGCCTGCAACCCAGGCATGTGCCCTGACTGGGAATTGAGCCAGCAATTCTTTTGTTCTCAGCCTGCACTCACTCCACTGAGCTACACCAGCCAGGGCTGTATGCTTATATCTTAAGTTTATGTAAGCAGTAGTACACCTCTCGTTCTATTTTGTTGTTGTTGCCATTTGTTTTCATCTTTTTCACTTAGCGCTGTGCTGAGGCTCTGCTTGTTGCTGTGTGTCGCTGTGGCCCATCTGGTTCGTCGCTTTAACCAGTTGTGTTCTCCTCCGAGGTGTGCACCTCCCTGGTTTTGCCTCCTCCCTCCCCGTGAGGATCACTGAGCTTGCTTTCAGCCCCCTGCCCGCCCCCGTGAACCCAGTGGTGAACATCTCACGGATGACCCCTCGTGGGTGTGTTGAAAAATTCGGGAGACAAAGGCACTGCTCCTCAGACCTGCTGAACTCACAGGACCACCAGTCCTTGGGGCATGCTACTGACTGTCCTCAGCTCTGTCCCCACAGAAGGTGGCTTTGCCTGTCCTGTGCATGGTTGGGCTCCTTGCCTGATCATACACATGCTCAGGGGGGCCTGCCTTCCTTAGGACAGATGAACAGGGGGAGTGTCAGCACCAGAGGGCACCCCTGTGCTCCTGTCTCCCCAGTCTCAGTGTGAGGCTCACTGTGCGCCTCAATAATGTTGAGTGCATATAAAGGGTTTTGGACTGAATGGACCCCCACTAACTAGCTCACACTGGGCTTCTACATGGTTTCAGTTGGGTCCTGCCTCTCCATTGCCACAAGTGGGTCAGCAGGATGATCTCGTCATCCCATAATGATCTTGTCAAACTTGTTCAACCGCCATCCAGTGGCCTTGCTGGACTGAGGGGAGTCAGGACACCGGGGAAAGGGGAAGGAGTGTGCAGCTCGGGGCACTGGGAATGGACAGGCCCAGGGAGAGCAGGGAAGGGAATGGGAAGGAGGGGTGCAGGGCCCCTGAGAGAGGTGTCAGCCATGCAGGTAACAAGGGCACATCACCAGGGGGAGGGTCAGAGTTCTCCAGTGGAGCAAGAGAGAGGCAGCTGCCTCCCTTCCCCCACCGCACCTCCCTTCCCAGAACAGACAGCAGCTTTTGCCCAACACCCTGCTGCTGCTCTGGGCACAGTGTTCTGCACAGTAGCACTGAGAGAAGGGAACTAGGATGAGACAGGCTGTGGCCTCAGAGTCTGTCCTCTGGTTCTTAGACGGAAGACCTCAGAAACCCAGGCAGCTGTGGAGGTCAAGAAAGAAGCCCTTTTGGTGCCAGTGTGAGCCTGTCTGTCCTCTCAGCCTCCCCTCCAGCTCTCTCTGACCTCCCCCTCTCTTCTCCGGCAGGGACTGATGGCCTGGGCCATGACGCACCCCCAACTGCTGTCTGCTCAGGCTCGGCCTGTGTGACTGAGTCATTACTGCCCCAGCTGTTTCACGTAAGTCATGTGAGGCTCAGGCCAACCCCTCTTCCCACAGAAGAAGGTGAGGGGTGTGGGTGGGAGGGAGCTCCAGAGAGTCCTGGTCACAGAGGGCAGGCCCTGGGAGTGCTTTGTTTGTCCTCTTCAGCTGTCATCAGTCCATGAGCTGGCCACCACTGAATCCATTCTGCCCAGCTCTGCTCAGCCGTGGGAGGGCACATAGGGCCTCTTTCTCCTCTCCTCAGGGAGCTACTCAGGAGGAGGCCGCTGTGGTGCAAACCCCACGGCACAGGGCCCTTGGTCCTCACTCAGACTCTTGCTGTGTGGGACCAGACAAGCCACTTAAGAGTCAGGCTTCCCATCCTCCCCACTGCCCCATGTGTGGGGTTTTTGTACAGTGCAAAGAAGGTGTTAGTTCTCTTTTGCTGCGTAACAAACTACCACAAACCAAGCAGCTTAAAACAGTACACACTGATGGTCTCACAGTCACTGTGGGTCAGGACTGCGGGCGTGGCCAGCTGGGTCCCTGCTCTAGGGTCTGACATGAGGCTGCGTTCAGGGTGTCCCCTGGGCTTGCATTTGCACTTGAAAGCTCCACTGGGGAAGAATCCATGTCCACTCTCGCTTATGTGATTGTTCAGTTCCTTTTGGGCCATTCGACAGAGGGGCTCCCCCCTGCTGTCCCCGGACTGCGGGGCGGAGGCCACCTTCAGTTCCTTGTCACGTGGGCCTCCCCAACATGGCAACTGGCTGCATCAAGACCAGCAAAGGAGAATGTGGGCCAGCAAGAGAGAAGCCAGACTCTTCTGTAACCTACTCACAGCGGCGACATGCCCTCGCCTTTGCTGAGTTCTGGTGGGTGGTTGCAGGTCCCAGGTCCCATCCGGCCCTGAGGGGAGGGGGGTGCACAAGCCTGATGGCCAGGGCTCAATTGGAGCCATCTCAGAGCCGGCCCTGCGAAGGAGGGGATTCACATGAAAGCGTGCTGTCAACTGGAGAGTTATGTCTACGTGCTCTGACTTACTGTTATCATTTGCATCTCATTGCAATGAGAAAACGAACCTACGTGAAATACTGGAGAGCCACGTAGGTTGTGGGAATTCCAAGGCTAAACTATGCCCTTAGCTCTGGGCCCTCAGGGACATGGGTGGGGGCCTGGCTAGCTCGCTGTGTGCCTCTGCCCGCACCTTCTTGGATTCTGGTTGTAAGGCCAGACGTAAGCAGCCACAGAATGTCTGGGTCTGCCTTTCCCCCTGAAATAACTGTGTGTGAAGGATCTTTTAGTTTACAAGGGGCCCTTGCAGGCATGAGTCTCACTTTTCGCTCCCATTCGTAGCTGTAAACTCAGTTTCTGGTTAATCTCTCTTACAAATGAGAAAGGGGGTCAGTTTCCAGGCTCGGGTGGCTGGTAAGTGGTACGATTGGGCCTCAGATGGGCCTCCAGACCCACGTCGGCCTGCCTGCCCTGCCCCACCCCCACCCCCTGCCATTTCCAGGCTCCTTCTGCTCTGCAGCCTCCAAGGTGCTGACAGAGGGGAAGCTGGGCACGGAGGGCAGAAAGAGGGAGAGCACGGTTCCCACATGGCTTCATAGTTCCCTGCCTCCTAAACTGGCTGGGCACAGCCCAGGGGGCCAGACCAGGACTTCCAGCAGAGCAGGTCCCTGCTGCCTCCCCCACTTCTGGTCACTCCATGGGCTCTCATCGATGAGCAGGGGAAGGTGGAGTAGTGGTTTAGTGAAGGCACACAGATCCTCCCACGCTGCACTTTATCGCACACCAAATGTTCAGCAAACCCCTGAAGCCTGGCCCACCACGCACCTGGGCAAAGTCTGGTCTTCAAGGATGTTGCTCAAGTCTGCAGAGAGGATGTGAGCTGAGACATACAACTTGCTGCCCCCTGGTGGTGGATCAGAGTCATAACCGCCAGGCCCGTGGGAGCAGTAGTGTACGGGGAGATGATTACCAAACTTTTATCAAGTACCCGCTGCTGTGTGTCAGGCACTGTGCATGATGCAGCAGGGAGATGAGTGTAGAACAAAGCTCCTAATCCCAGAGGACTCATAATTTAGTGGAGGAGTCAAGATGTTCGCACGCGAGTGTTGACAAGCGTCCTTCCAAGTCAGGGTTGGAAAAGTGGCACATGGGAAAGCATTGCAGGAGGAGAGAGAGACCCTCCTAAAAGCCCTTCCGGAGCCCTGATCATCTCCAAGAGAGTTAAACCCCTTGCCTGGCTTGCAGCCTCTCCAGCTTCACCCCTCCCCGACCCTGTCTGGGTCTTTCCAAACCCCTTACGGGTCTGGGATCCCCATGTCCTGTTGCCCTCCTGCCCTGCCCACCATGTCTACTGGACAAGCTTCTACTCGGCTTTTAGGACTCTGCTCCCACGCAGCATCCTCACTGGTCTGTGTGTCTCCGGTTATGTGTCCCACACCAGATCTAAGGTGTGCTAAGTGTCCTTGCATCACGAGGCTATAAGCTCCTTGAGAACAGGGCCTGCCTGAGGGGCAGAGGATTCATGTGGGGGGGACAACAGAGGATGAGGAGGGGAAACATGAACAGTGGTGAGCCTGCAGGGGAGTGGGGTGGGGCAGAGCTTTCGATGCTTGCTGTACAAGTGCGCACGCAGATCAGCGTGTCCTGCAGGCAGTGTGGTGACAGGAAAGCTCTGGAGGGAGAGAGAGGCATTGGGGACAGAGAGAGGCTAAACGGTGGGTGTGGGTGGTGCTCAGAGACAAACCAGTGAGATCGATTTGGAAGCCATTGCTTGGGGGCAGGCATGACACACAAAGTGTCTTCACTGATGAGTGGGGAACGGAAGGCAGGGGGGAGCCAAAGAAGAATCTGAGGATTTGAACTCCTGGGCAGTTAGGGGAATATCCTGTGGCCTTGTCAAATTCTGCTATGCAAATGAATCATCTGGGACCTTGCTAAAATGCAGATTCTGACTCCTTAGGCCTGCGGCGGGGGCCTGAGATGCTGCATTTCTAACCCACCCGGGGGCTGCCCCGGGCTGTGGTGTGAAGCCCACTCTGTGAGCAGGTCGAGTGCATTGGAAGCAGGGCCGGGGTGCAGGCTGTGCTCTAGGATGCATGGTGAGGAGCAGATGGTGTCTTTGGGTGAAGAGAAGGCGCCCCTTCTGCCAGGCGAACACAGCAGTGTGTGTGGCTCTGTGAGCAGAGTGCAGCCTGTGGTCGTGCACCCACTTGCCCTTTAAGCAATGAACAACCTGCAGAGCCCTTCACAGCAGCTCAGGTGGAACCACTAACAGAGGCTGGGGGTGGGGGAGCCTGTGTGGAGTGCGGGCGATGACTTCACCTGAGTTCAAGCTGCCTGCCTGCCCACTAGCAGCCGGAGACAGAGCCGGAGCCCCAGCTCAGGGACTTGTGGGCTTATTGCTGATGAAGCATGCAGTGCAGGAAGCACGATTAGCTGAGGTGGAGCTCAGGGACCCATCGGACACGCGGGGCCTTTCTCATGGGTAACACCCTTCTCCCAGCATCTCCGCCCCTTCTGCCGTCTTGCAGGGCACCGTTTCCCTACTGAACCTAAGTACTCACAGTCTTTCTTCCATCCTCAAGATGCCGAGGCTCCTCCCTCCCTCCTGCTCTGTTGGCACCACTATCCCTGGTCCCCATGGACCTGAACCACTGGGAGAGCCCTTTCAGTGGCCCTCAAAGGGAGTCAGCCTGAGGCCAGGCCGCCTGGCACCCAGAGCCGCCCTCTATCCCGTGAGCCCACATTAGCCAGGACATGGCTTCCCAGATCTGCCGCAGCCTTCCCGGAGCCAGAATGCCATCTTCCTGCCTCCTGGGGGCTCGCCTGGCCCCTGTTTTCCACAAGAGTTGGAAAGAGAAGGGAGACCCCACCCCCACCCCCAAAGGAGTGTGAGTTTGAGCCGGGGCAGAATTAGGCAGAACTTTTGAGTCACCTGGGTCAAGGTCAGGGACCCTGGTGTTTGCACTCTGGAGGGCAGTGATCGAGGGCTTAGCATTGGGGTGAACCAGGCTGGGTGGGATCTTGGCCAAATCAATCAGAGGCTCATTCAGCACGTGCCAAATGGGGGTGATTAAGAGCCAGCCCAGGGGTTATTCGGAGGATTAACTGAGATAACCAGGGGCCTGCTTAGGGCTCGGCTTCACACAGACTAAGCCGCCTACAAGCAGAAGCCATTTTTCTTTGTGTCTTGGAGCCTTGAGGTGGTAGAAGGGGTACAGTTTAAGCAGGGTGTGAGGAGAAGGGACAAGCAAGGGAGAAGAGAATTAAAGGAGAAAGAGAGCAAGAAACCTTGAAGCTGGGCAGAAACAGGAAGCAGAATTACGCCTTCAAGTAGCATCCTGCCTGCTTTCCATGCTCTCTGTGCCATGAGCCCCTGCGGGAGGCTGGCCCTGGCCACAGCCACACCTGGTGTCCCAGTGCCCAGGACCCTCCAGACCTCCAGCGGTGCGGAGAGCTCCAGGAGGGCCTCCTGCCCCCGCCCAGTCCCCGCATCTCTCCGCAGAGTTGGATGGGGCGCCGGGCGGATGACAGCGGGAACGGTTGTGATCACGGGCGGAATCCTGGCTGCGGTCATCCTCCTCTGCATCATCGCTGTCCTGTGCTACTGTAGGCTCCAGGTCAGTCCGGGGCCTCGGCCAGCAGCACCAGCAAACGGCGTCCCCCTTGTGGGGACAGACGCTGCAGGCCACTTCGGGTGACAAAGCCCAAAGCCAGGGAACGGGGGAGGTTTCGGTCAAGGGTGCTGGGTTGGAGGGCAGTCACAAGGGAACTCCGCAGACCCCACACGGCTCACTCAGGGCACCCAGTGAGAGCTCAGGGTGGGTGCTGTGTCTCCCACGAGGCTGAGATTTCAGGAGTGCTGGGAAGGGCCCCATTCTGGGGCGACTCCAAAAGCTGCTCCCAGCTGCCCCTCAGCCCAGCCCTGTGCTCGGTATGATTGTCTGACCCTTCCTCCTGGCCTCCCTGCCTCCCTGCCTCCCTGCCTCCCTGCCTCCCTGCCTCCTTGCCTTGCCCAGCCACCGCTGAGTGAGTATACTGGGAAGCAGGAAGAGGGAAAGTCTTGAGAGGTTGGGAATCCATATTCGTGGAGCGTGGCCTCTGGTGCTGAGTTCGCTCAGTGAGGGAGCAGGGTTGTGGGTGCGGTGCCACTAAAAGGGGGCCCTCCGCACTCTCCCCTCAGTATTACTGCTGCAAGAAGAGCAGAGAGGAGGATGCAGATGCGGAAGAGGAGGACCACGACCGGCCCACCTCCCCTGGGGCGCCCCCCTGCAATGCCTGCAGCTCCCAAGCCCTGGACGGCAGAGGCAGCCTGGCGCCTCTCACCAGCGAGCCCTGTGGCCAGCCGTGTGGGGTGGCAGCCCGCCACTGCGCCACCTGCTCCCCATACAGCTCCCCCTTTTACATACGGACGGCTGACATGGTGCCCAATGGGGGTGGAAGCGAGAGGCTGTCCTTCACTCCCATGTACTATAAGGAGGGGGGCCCCTCATCCCTCCAACTGGCAGCACCCCAGAGTTACCCGGTGACGTGGCCGGGCTCTGGGCGTGAGGCCTTCACCAATCCAAGGGCTATTAGTACAGACGTGTGACCCTCTCCCCCTGACCCCCACACCCACCAACACTGACACCCCAGCCGGAGGCCTGGGGTCAATGGCCCACCCCTCCAGCACGCCACAAGGACTGTCTCTGTTCCCTTGGCTTTCCTTGGCCTACACAGGAAGGCTCACCAGGACTGAAGCCATCGCGTGCAATGAGAGCCAGGGCAGGGCCTGGTCCCCTGGCCCAGAGGTGGGCCTTACAGGTTTCTGTGTTGGGGCATTCCTCCAGCCAGCTCCAGCACCCCCAGCCTCTCTTGCTTCCCTCACTGCCCCAGCTTCTCCAGATGGCAAGAAGAGGGGAGGCTCTGCAGAGGTCTGGAGGGCCCCAGAGTCCTTGGGGGGTGCAAGAAGAAGGGGGGCCAGGAGACCACTAGGACACTGAAGAATTTGAGAAGGAAGAGGAGAGTGCTAAAGGGACCTCTCCAGGACTTGTGTGCTAACATGAACCCAAAAGCCAGTTCACAATCTCATTTGGTATTTTTTGGTTGTCATAGAGACCGCAGAGCCCAAAGCTGCTCAAACACAGGTGTGGATTCCTGAGCCCATCACAGCTCTGCCCCTTCCTTTGTGGTGAGCGCTGAGTTGGCTTTAAAAGCATAAGGTGATTGCAAGGAATGTACCCAAAAGTGACTGTCTGGCCCTGTCTTCCCCCAAATCCTTGCTTTGCTATGGGAACCAGCTGCCTAGCTGAGAACCTTTTTCAAGTTATGTTGCCAAGGTTCAGGTAGCTTCATGAGCGAGGTCCCGCCGATGGCCTCCAGGGCCAAGGTCCCCCACACTGAGTGACATGCATGGCTGCAATCCTGCAAGGGTGTGTGTGTTCTCAGGTGTGTGCACACACCTGTCACCACCCGAACACAGGCTTTGTTGCCTTTGGGAACTGCAGAGAGGGAGAGTTTCTAATGTAGTGACTAGAAAAAACAATCTGACCCCCAGCCGCCACGAGCAAAAGGTGATTGAGTGGACCAACCCCCCACAGCACTCAGGTGGCTGGTACAGCAGGGTGCTGCCATATAAGCCCCTGTGGGCCGTGACACAGGAGAGCCAGATCACCCCTCCCACCGGGGACAGCTGCCCTCACTCCTGAGGACAAGAGGGATCTGACTTAGCAATTGGATTCGGCTTGCTGCCCTCTCTCAATTCTCAACGGCCCCCCGCCCCGCTCCCCTCCATCTCCCTGCTCATCGAGGTCTCTTCCTAGCCCCAAGTCCAGCTCCCTCTTCCCACGGATAACTCAGCCACAGCCTTATGCCTTTTGAGTGAATGCATCCGATGAGTTTTCCAGTTGCCTCTGCAGTAAGGGGTGGCAGCACCCCCTCTTAAAGGCATAACTAACCCCCACCCGCTCCTGAGTCACTGAATGCTGCAGAGGGCAGGGCGGGTTAGCAGTTGACCCCTCTGCTGAAATCTCCATTTTGCTTTGGAGAAAGCGCAGGGCGCAGTCGGGGCAGGGGAAGGGAATCCGCCAGGCCACTGCGCCACTCTGTTCAGGCTCCCCGCCACCCTGCAGCTCAGTCTGTAGTGAAGGCACGCCGGGTTGAGACTCGAAGGGCCTCGGTCTGGTCACACTTGGCTCATGGCTCTCAGACCAATCTTATCTTCTCTGAGACCCTGTTTTCTCCAGGGAACTGAGACTGGGCCCAATGGACTCCGAGGGCCCAGGAGCGCGCCGGGAAGCCAGGGCTAACTGGACGGGTCTGCCCGGACGTGCTCTCTCGGCCTGGCCCTGCTCTGTTGCCGACTGCCTGACCCTGGGTACAGGCATGCGTGCTGGGGGACGAAGGACCACAGGCACAGGATTAGCAGGCAAAAAACCATTTTAACTGTTCGTGAAAAGCACACGTTTGTCTGACTCTCCTGTGAGTGACCTCAAAGGGTAGCATTTCTCTTATACCAGGGGGCAGCCCCAGGTGGGGGTGATGAGACCTGTCCCCGAGTCCAGAGGGACCAGCTAAGGACAGCAGCTCTAAGGTACTCCTGCCACCGCCTGCCCTGGCTGGGCCGACTGTGCCCCAGCAGCCCTAACCGCCGCTTCCTGACCACCCGTCCCGGTGCCCTGCTGCCCTGGAGTCCCACGGCCGGCCACCTCCAGCAAGGGCTGTCCCTCCTCCCCCCAGAACAACAGTGTCACGGTATCTCTTGCCTTTGCAGAAACCAAGACAACCTGGTCAAGTCACCCGCTTCTCACCCCTGATCTCTGGGGGGTCCCCACGTGAAAAGCATTTTGTGCGGCCCTGTCTCCTCAGCTTTCCCAGCCTAGCACCCCATCCACCCACACATGAAAATCTGTCTGGGGGCAGCAGAAAGGTGGTGGGCTCCAGCTCTACCCGACACAGGCCCACGTCACTCAGGGCCGGGGCTCGAGATCGCCCGTCCCCCTCCCTGGAGCCGGGAGGGCCGCACCTGTGCAAGAGCAGCTCACTCCACTCACCTGCGCTGACTTTCCAGCCGTGGGACACTGGACACTTTGCGAAACGCACCCTCCACAGGAAGAAGGGAGGCAGTTCCCAGCCCGTCCCCCTGCCAGCCTGTCCCCACCGGCCCTCCCCTGCTCCTGCCTGGGGTTTCTCCTCCTGCGTCTTTGATAACTGGGAGTCACAACCAAGTCGATCGATGTCAATAAAGGAGGAGTTTGAAATAGAAACCCCCAGGGTCTTCCGTTCTTCACCTGGGGCGGGGCAACTGGGCACAGATGTGGGCGTGGAAACTCTTTCTCGTCACCCAGAATACCCATTTTCAATGCCAAAGTTGTCTGCCAGCCTCCTCTCCCTTCCTGCGTCCACACCAACAGAGTCGCTCCACCACGTCGCCTGCTTTCCCCGCCCCCATTGCCTGGGTCTAGCGCCCACCCAGGGAGGACGTGTGGTTCGTGGGAAAGGGCTCCTGGAGGTAGCAGTGGCCCTGCCAACAATGGGGCGCCTTGAGGGGGAGCAACTCAGGCATCAGCCCCTCCCTGCCCCCACTCCACCCTCGCTGTCCAGGCCTGTGGTGTCCCCGCCTGTAGCTCTGGGTTTAGTCGCCCAGTCTGAGGAGACCAGGGTGTCATATGACCAGCACCTGCATGTTGGGAAGGGAGGGAAGAGACTTTGGGGACCAGATCCCTAGCCCTGATCCCCTGCAGAGACCACGGAAGTAGGAGCAGTGGGCAAAGACTGGGAACCAGGAATCAGCTTTGTGTGGAGAGGGAGGGAGAGTTGGCAGAGGGGGAGGGGCAGTGTGGATCTGTGTGGGTTTCCAGGAGAGTGTGTGTGTGTGTGTGTGTGTGTGTGTGTGAGAGAGAGAGAGAGAGAGAGAGAGAGAGAGAGACTCTCTATCTAGCTCAGGGCCACCTGGAGCCCTGCCTACAGCTGGCTGGGCAGCAGGCAGCCCGGCCTCAGCAGTCCAGCACCCCTCTCTCTAGAGGACTGCCCCCCACAATTGCAGGTGAGCTACTTCCCCAGGAGGTCCTTTCCCAAGGGTGGCTGGTCCCTCAGGGAAGACTCGCCCAGGCCTCAAGGGGAGCATGTGACTCCACACTTCCTGTCCATCCTGTCATCCACTTTCCCCACCCCTCACCCTGTTCACACACACACACACACACACACACCACCACCACCAGCCAGGGACCCCAGCCACAGCTGGGAGCTGGGGCGTAGGTGATGCAGCCCTCTCCCCCAGACCCATGGCTCCCAGGCCTGCTCCACCCAGCAGGCAGGACAATCTGGTTCTTCGCCGGCATCAGCATCCAAAGGCTTGGTGGCTGGCTCACGCTGGGCATCGATCACCTTCCCTCCAGGTCTCCTCGGAAGATCACAGGCTCATCGGCCCTGGCCGCAGACACCTGGTCACCAGGAGGAACACAGGGCTCCGGTGCTGGCTTGCAGGTACAAGCCAGGTGCTGGCTCCACTGCATCCCACGCTGATGCCAGTGGACCCTCCTGGGCTGGGTGTTG
This sequence comes from Tonatia bakeri, assembly GCA_004024845.1. NCBI lineage: Eukaryota > Metazoa > Chordata > Mammalia > Chiroptera > Phyllostomidae > Tonatia > Tonatia bakeri. The sequence continues at coordinate 43,668 of PVIA01001370.1, forward strand.
CCTTGACCCAGAGGTTTCCTGCCTTTGGGAATCACATCCTTATCCCTGACGAAGCACCGCTCCCCTGAGAGGGGGTGTGTTCTGGGTCTAATTCAACATCCCAAAGTGAAAGCAGAGGCCTGACCCTCCCCACAGCGTCCTCTGAATTCTGTCTCCAAACACAAAGGCCCCAACCAAAGGGATCCAGAGTGATCAGGAGACTCCAAACCCCAGGCCTCTGCGGTCTGAGGGTCTCACCAGCCCCTCACCCTTCCCTCCTTTGCCTTGGCCTCCCTCCCCCCACCCAGCCCCCTGGACCCCATCTGATGGGGAGTCATGAGCTGGTGACAATGAATGAGGAGGAACCCAAAGGAGAAAAGTTAAGAATTGAGAATTTTAATTAAGGGGAAAGGTGGTCCTATAAAATATGTCTGAGATAGACATTGGAAGAATACACAAAAAACTGACAAAAATGGTTTCCTCTTGGGAGGACGTGGGCAGTCGATGAGACGGGAGCAGAAAAAAGCCTTCGATGTCTGCCTTGTTACATGACTTTCAATGTCCAACTTTCAAAAGGGTATTTTTTTTCTGAGTTAAATAACACCAAAAATGTGCCTGAGGACAGGGCGCATTCCAGACGGTCACAAGGCGTCCAGGTGTGCGCCTGGGAGCAGGCCCTGGGGGGGATGCTTGCAGAGGCCTCTGCCCTGGCCTGCGACTGGGAGAGGCGCCACATTGCCAGAGAGCGGCTGGCATGTTGTGACCCCCTAACGTGCTGCCACATTTGAGTCCTTGCAGCTCGGAGGCTGGGACGCGGCTGCCAGGGGGCCCCTCCGGGACGCTCCACAGGCGCAGGATCCTCTAGGACACAAGCGTGGTGCAGTTTTCTCCCCGAGAGGCAGAAGACCAGAGGGAAAGACAGTAATACTTTTTTGTTGTGGCAAGACATGGATAACATAAAGTTTACAATTGTAACTATTTTGAGTTGGCATCACATGCCCAATGTCATGCAAACATCACTGCTGTTTCCAAAGCTTTTTCGTCACCCCAAACAGAAACTCTGTAAACACTTATGTTTGGATTCTTTTTAACAGCTATATTTTAGTTTTATATTAAAACAAAGTTATAAGGGAGGCTGTTCCTGCTAGTCCTGTCAGAAGGAGGGGGCTCCTCCGTAAGGGGGTGGGGTGTTGCGGGATCCTCTCTTCCCTCCTCCTACGATGAAATGCCTTAAGCACAAACTGGCTTCAGGGAAACTCCAAAAATAACAGCGTTGGAATGTAGCTTTGCAGCTTATTCTGAGGGAAAGGTGAGGGGAGGCCTGGGAAGGCAGCATCTTTCAAGGTGAAAAGGAACAGGATTGGGACAGCAGAGAGAATGAACCAGCTGGGAGGAGCAAGGCCCTCTGGGCAGGCAGTGCAGAGGCCAGGCCTCCTTGCACCCCAGAGGGCAGCACACTCAGGGGCTAGACCCTGCCAGTCAACAGGCCCGAGGTCTCAGGCGACACTCACGCATCTCCAGGCATAAGCCGCCCACCAGGGCAGCCCTGGGATTCATCTTTGCAGCAGACCTCACTGCACTGGGTGTGCTTGCTCGACGGGGCAGCCACCTGTCCCCTCACGGTCCCCGGCTGCCACAGTGGTGAAGCACTGGCCACAGAGAAGGAAGGGGAAGGGAAAGGAGAAGGAGAGCCAACCAGTTGCACCCGATTCTGCACGGGAACTTCAACCAAACTGATGTTCCAACATATACAGGGTCTGCGAACCCAGCCTGCGGGGTTTGAGTGTGAATATGTGTGCATCAGGTATCCAGAATGGGTCCATGCTTGCCCTTGCCAATAAAAAAAACCCAAAACAACAAACGGGAATTTTCCCAGTCCTGTTCATCCCACCTAGGATGACTTTTCAATTACAACTCTGACCCCACACACCAAGCTTCAACCCAAAGTTGACAGTTCTTCAGACCTTTTCCCTGATTTAATGACTTCCTCTTGGGCCACCCCTAGAAGGCGCCACTCCCTCTTTCTGCCTGTGACGTTTGAGGGTGGAACACTGGTATTTGGTGTACCCCTTATCTCCCGGGATAGACAGGCTGTTGGTGGAAGGTGGTTTCACTGCTGCCCCCCCACTAGCCCCCCCGCACAGCGCTCTCTGCACAGTTTTCAGTCATCCCGTCTACAAAGGAAAGAGGTGGCCACTGCTGCTGCAACCCAAGGTGGGTGCGTGGAAAATCCTTTGGGAAAATCCTTTGTTCTTCATTCTCAGGTTCCTCTTATCCTTGGACTTGAGCCTATTCCACTGAAAGCTTGTATTTTAAGATATGCAAGCTCCTGAGAATTCCTACTTTTCTAAACTAAAAAAAAAAAATCAAAATCAGATTTTCAAAATTGAATTCAGATCTGATAGAAACTATCCTGTGAACTATATTAATCAGTTTGCTCTTTTGAGTTGAGCAGAGAATAGCAGGGACGGAAAGCCAAGGGAAGGAGGAAGAGGTTGAGACCAGTGTTCAGGTGCTGCTGCTTGGATTCTTGTTTGGCGACATTCTTAGGCAGAAACTGTTGACACACAACTGAGTGACAACCACACTCAGGAACACATTTCCTGTCAGCACACCCCAGGTTAGGCGCAGTTCCCAAGGCTCTACTTACAACCCCATTCTCCCTCTTACCCAAAAAGCCTCATGAAGTGGGACTAGCACCCGGAGAACGTGCAAGAACAGCAGGTTCTAGGCTCAGCCTCTGCACTGTATGGCATCACTTAGGGCCTCGACCTATATACACAGAGTTCCTAGGCTCCTGCATTTGCCAAATGAAGGCAGTTTTCTTTCCACAATAGATGACCACAGACCCATCTCTATAAACTGGCCATTTTTGGAAACAGAATAAAGAATCAGTCGACAGAGAAAATTTAAGATTTATTTTTGGCAAAACCAAACAACTGATTTGAATAAGGCACATTCTTCAACATCCAGAAGAAAAAATGCAAAAGCAACCCTAGTTGGACGGCCGAGAACGCCGAGAACTTAGACCCGCGAATACTGGCAAAAATCCACTCATTTTTGTTAAGTAGGAAAAAAATGCAGTTGTGTTTCAAAGTCAGTGTGCTGCTTCTTTCTCTGATGGCAGGGACGGCACATAGATTTGCACTTGGCATAATCTGATCAACTGGGAGTAGCTGTGAGGAGCTTCCTGCTGCTGAGGCTGGGGCTGGAGGGAAGGCAGGCTGGGCCTAACATCCTGCCGACTCTGCCCCACCTCGGTGGCATTCCTCAGCCTGTGGCTTCCAGAGTCCACAATGTTCCTTTTAATTCCGGTAAGTGCTCTTAGCCAAGGGCAAATTTCGTTTATGAGCCCCGATGAAAAAGCGGGGGTGAGGGATCATTTCCCATGGCAGGAACCAATCTCTGGATTTTTAAAGACATCGAAACAAGCTGAGATACAGACTACAGGTAATACTGGAAGGGAAGGCACCAAAGTCTCATTATCTTTACAGGTTATGTGCAGGTTAGGGGATGCTGCTTGTGTTCTCAGGCCATTTGGGTAAAGCCAGTGCTCTTTCTTAGTCTACACACATATTTTTCAAGCCAGGTAGAGAAGCAAGTGGTGATAGGGCAGTTTATTAGTTAGAAATGAGTTTTAATAGTCCAGCCTGTCTCAGTGCGGCAAATTTAGGCCACAACCTAACACCGAAACTGTCAATAAGTAGAAAGAAGGCGTATTTTAAAGTTCTCTGGAGAAACTGTTTTACATGGATATCTTGGTTTAGTTCTCTCTAGGATTGGTAACATCTTTTCTGCAAATTTGTTATTATTCATAAGTGTGTGACTCTTAAGGCTCAGTATGTGATCATCGCACAGAAGCCTTTAGAAAAAAATTTAAATAATCATGTTGTATTTCCTTGGGTTGTGATCAAGGAATTTGTAATCAATGGTATTCTAAATTCTTATACAAAGACAAATGTGAACAGTAGTACACAGTGTTGACGGTGCTTTAATTTTGAAACAAAACAAGACAAGAAAACCACTATGGCTTTTCAACAGATTTAAAAATGAAGTATAGTATGCTCAGACTGGCAAACAAAATATTAAAATGAACAGATATTAACTACATATTCGACTTGAAAAAGATTTAAAAACTACTTTTATGAAGTAATATATTGAGCACTTTACAAATATGTACTGGCTTTTTATAATTGTTTTATTTTTCAAATGATAAAAAGTTTTCATGTTGCTATTTGAAAGTACTTCTTCACAAATAAGCTGCATGGATATAAAGTCATTCCCATTAAATGATAACCCTAATCAGATACAAAAATTACATTTTCTATTTAACATGAGTTTTTGAAGTCCTAGATGCCTGTATATGCCGCGTAAACATTTTGGTCGGAGACATGCTGATACCGTCCTGGTGAAGATCATGCTGTTGAATCATCACGTTCATGTTATATTTGTTATTTTTTAATGTCAGTGCTCATTATGCCACCTGCCTTTAACAGATAAAAATATAATTCGAACAATTAAAAACTGAAAAGGTCAAAACCACCGCAGCATCTACCACTGTTCATGGGGTCCTTGGCTGGGGAGGGACAGAGACCACAGCATGCTGAGCTTTGCCACCATGAGATGGGAGGCTTTCAAATTCATTCATTCAAATTATTTGATTAAAAAAATAGAAACAATATCATTACTACCTCTGGTGATATGAATCCCCTGGAACGTCTTTGCCAACCCTTAGAAACTAACTGGGAAACCTAAAACTGATCCCACAGGGGCAAAACTCAAGTCCAGAGACAATTTCTTATTCCACCAGTTATGCTTCCAGGATGCTGCTGTCAATCAAAAAGTGTTTATGTTAATATATGATGTAAGGAGAGCTATTCTGCGATAGTAACTAAGTGGTGGTGTCTGGGTGTCATATGCCCACAAGTTCTTGTTCTAAAGTCAAATAAAACATCCCTTATAGGAATGAAAGATGAACTATTGGACACACAAAAGAAAATCTGGAAACTTGAAAAATGTGAAAAATAGAAACAATCAAGTAGAAATTAACCTATGAGTCTATTAGATAATACATTTTATTTGTTCCTTTAAAAATATAAAGTTTTATGCTTTAAAAATAGTAATTTTTTTCATAAGAAGACCCAGAGCTAAAATACTGCTTCTTTTCAGTGATTTCTGAAGTCGTCCACAGAGAACTCATCACCGTTTCAGATGACTGCCCTTATCCATGGAAGGAAAGGGTTTTTTTAAGAAAGACTGAATGGTAAAAAAGTTGTAATTTTTTGAAATTTCCTTTTCTAAATCATGTTTAAAGGAAATATGAAAAGCCATATTCAACTGAATGAAGAAACAAGAGCCTCTGTTTCAACCCTGCCCCGAGTCACTGGCATTAGACACACACTGATCACACGGTTCCTTCAGGTCCGGGGCAGCTGGCCCACGAACAGTTCCACAAGGCACCGTCGGTTTGCGAGTAATGCTAGCGTCTGAGACCTAGAAGTGCAGGAAAAAATTCGACTATGGTACATAGATATTCAGTTTATTTCCTCTGAGTGTATATTGGATTGATATTCTACTCGCCATGCTTTAACTTTTTACTCAGGGAGGCCTTCCCTCAACTCTGTTAGGAGGTTCCCTCATAAAATTCCAAATGAAAATAGTTCCTTTAGGTGTGCCTCTACTTCGGTTAGAACAGATTTATCTGTTCTTCCTGCAACAGATATTTTCAAACAGATTCTTCAATAAAGATACTGATATCTTCTTACTGTTCCCAAAATTCCTTCCATTCTTTAATCACATGACTTCTCTGCTCTCCTACCAGCAGAGAGGCCAAAACCTAGCTGAAACATTCCAGGAGTAGTTGAAATCGCCCAGGAGCACGGTGGTAGCTCCCAGGACTGCCATGTAATGGGACAGACCCTTCATTAGGTCAAGATCATTTCCTGGAGTTCTGCTTTCAAAACTGAAATTTGGCCAAACAAGACAATCTACTATCTTCGTAAACACTGTCTCAATCTAATAGTCATAGAACATGGGTCCAACAATTATTATTGACTATTAGAACCTCTTAGAAATTATCTACCATTTTTGCTTTCTCTAAGTATACATCTCTTGCATTTCTTTGTTAGCTGAATGGTACTTCTAACTAGCGATAAATAAATGAGGTACATTACATAATGTTCTATTACTGCTTAACAAGCAAACAGTACAGTGAAAGTATGCTAATGTACCTATAAAAATTTTACTATTCATTTGGTTATTAAATTTTGATCCCTTTAAAGGACGCTCACACTCTCATCCTAGACAATTATAAAATTCCACTCAGGGGAGAGAACTGATGACTAACAGAAATTAACAAAAGCATCAAAATATGCTAGGAGACACTACTTTAAACATTCTGCTGTTCATCTATAAGTCTTTGACTTCTGTAAACAACGTGTCTGTGCAATAAACATATATTGTATCCTCTTCCTACTCATCATTTTAATACATTCATTTTTCTCTACCCATTTCCTGTCTTCTAAGATGGTTTCTCGCTCAATCAGGGGTTTTCAAACTCCCGTATCGGTGGAACCCTCTGTCCCAGCGGAACCTTGGGAAGAATCCCCATGAAAGAGCTGCAGAACTGTTTGGATACAAAGGGGTGGGGGGCTGGGTTAACAGTAGACACAGCGTGAAAATCACTGCCCTGGACAACTCAGAAGAGCTGAGGTAAAGGTGCAGCCAATTAGAATTCCTTCGTTCCCCGTGATTATAAACAATCCCCCACCATATCCCATTAAAAAAAAAATTGTTTTTGAGTACAGCTGCTTTTATCTCAGCTCATGAACAGAAAAAAAGCACAGTGACTTACATAAAGTATTTAGCTATTTGAATAAAATTTCCTTTTTTCATACCATTCAAAAAGTGCAAATTAGTCTAAAATGTAATCCCACCACTAGGCTGTTAAAATGAGCTTTTGAAACGTTTCACGTAAGATACAAAAATCACTCTGTAGTTACTCTGAGGGGATTGTTTTCCTGTGCAATAATTCTGCTGCTGTATTTTTAGATTTAAAAAAAACCCACAGTTATATATATCATGCTGTATTTCAAACCCGATTTGCTTGAAAGGCAAGGAAACAAAGTCAGGTCAGCTTTTAGCTAGGCCATGCTCAGCTTAGAAAAAACTGCAAGAAGTGAAAAATAAAAGATTTTTTCCCCTCAAAGCAGCCCCCTGTGCTTTTCAGGCGATGTCCTCGCGTCCCGCCCCCGCCTCCCGCGCCCACGGAAGGCCTCGGCCGACGGCGCGGAGCGCGGCCCCCCCCCCCCACCCCGCGCAGGCGCGCCGGGCTCACAGCGGGCAGCCGCGCTCCTCGATGGCCCGCTCGGGCTGCACCGGCAGCACCAGGTGGGAGATGCGGCTCCACAGCCCGCTCAGCTTGTCCGAGTCCATGCGGTTGAAGGAGTGGGGCGTGTTCGAGTTGGTGAACCGGGCCCAGAGAAGATCTCGCACCTTTTCTTCCGTCTCCCTCGGGCCCACACTCGCTTCCAACGTCTCGTCCTCGAGGAGGACCGTCAGCACCAGGGCCACGTCCTTGAAGGCGGCGTTCTCGTGGTCGCAGTACTTGTAGAAGATCAGCGTGGAGCCCGCGGGCAGGGACTCGAAGTGGTGCACCACGGCGGCCTTGCGGCCGTTCTCGAAGCCATGGCTCAGCTCCAGGTCAACCTGCAGCTTGACCGTGTCGCTGTCCCGCAAGGCCTGCCGCGCCCCGTCGATCTGGATGGCGGAGACTTTCTGGGAGAAGGTGTAGGCGTCGGCGACGCCGTGGCTGAGGCACTTCAGAGTCTCCCTTCCCTCCCGGGCGGCCGTGAAGATGACGGTGGCCGGCTCCGTGGGGTGCGAGGCGTTGAGGTGCTTCTGGAGGAACTTCCGGCCGCGCTGCCACAGGAAGGCGCTCTGGCCCGGAAACGTTTCCTTCAGCTGCGCGAACTGGGCCAGGAAGGCCTCCAGCGCCGGGTTGGCGCGCGCGTGCGGGGCCGGGGAGAAGTAGCTGTGAGCCGAGCTGAGGATCAGGGCCACGGCCGCCAGGACGCCCAGAAGGACGGGGCCTGTCAGGGGACGGGCGGGAGGAACGACAGAGACAGGTCGTGAGTCGGAAATCAGGCCCGCGCTGCGCTGGCGCGAGGGCCTCCTGTCGGGTTCCCTGGCCCTGGTGAGTGTCTGTGGCTGAAATCCTTTGAACTTTCTGCTCTTAAAATCTACGGGATATAGCTTCTCCCCCCACCCCCGCCCCTGCTTTCTTAACTTTAATTATTTGAAGATGCAATGTCTCGGTTCCAAAGTAAAAGCTAAGTTTATGTGTGTGCGGCTGGGATCTGTGTGGCTGCAGTACGGTACAGAGACACGAGTCAGACACGAACTCTCAGGACGGCCTACCTTCCCAAAGCGCCCGCACTACCTGCAGCAGGCCGCTGTCTGTGAAACGGTCAGGGGTAACCACGGCGCTGCAGAGGTTCATTCCCGCTAACAGGCCGCTTGGGCTCTTGTCTACCCGGCGCCTTCCTCCTGGGGCACACGCCCGTTCGGTGCAGGGTGGCAGACTGCAGCCAGGACCCCAAAGGGAAGCCCCCTAAGGCTCCACCTCTCCCTGTCTTATTGCCACCTACTTTCTGACTTAAAAAAAAAAAAAAAACATGACTAAGCTGTTTAAGTCTGCAAGTCTTCTCGTACGTTTTCTGAGAATTTCTGACTGAATCAACACCACACGAAGACCAGCTTGCTTCTCACCATAGCTCGAAAACTCCTTGTTGTTAGTCTTCCTGATGGCGCCCTGTGCATTCTCTTTGCTTTCTTCCAATATTTGTGTTTCTTCCAATGTTTGTGTTTCTCGTTGATGACTTTCAGCTTCTGAGGAAAAAAAAAGAACGTTATTTTTAGACAGTACAGTAATGAGAGTGCGTATACCTTTCTACTTCTTACCAAACCAAAGAATTATTTGACTGAGAGGATTTCTATCCTTCGTAAAATGTTCTTTTATACAAGGCTAACTTTTTTCCTGTCTTTTCCTTAAAGTTCACTCTTATTTTTATTCTCCCTAGAAGAATAAAATGCAGTGCTATAAAATTCCTTTAAGGATACTGTTGCTACTTTCACAATTCCTCACTGGCCCTTACTTCAGGGACAAAGAAGCAAGGATCTGAATATTGCAGCCAAACCTATCTATGTAAGTCAACCAAAAATGTACAAAATTAAGAAGTGATTCAAAACTGCCAGCTGTACACAACACTCAGCTTCATACAACAGTGACGCTCGAATTCCAGTGCCCAAGCCTCGCATGGCTCCTCGGGGCCCCAAGTGCACACAGAACAGAGGCACTCAGTTTAGAGCCGGGCGAGATTACCGAACAGTTGCAAAATAGCTCACAAAAGCAAGCCTGAAACTCTTAGTGAAGGAGGCAGACAAAGCAGGGGCTACAAGGTTAAGAATGTTTATCAACTATGTAAAAATGTAGGTGTGGGTGAGACACCAATCTTAAAATGTGGGGTACAAAGGAGCACAGGATTTTGTAGCACTCAGGTATTTCACTCTAGGGCAGGGGTGTCAAACTCATTTTCACCAGGGGCCACGTCAGCCTCGTGGTTGTCTTCAAAGGGCTGAATGTAATTTCATCTCTTTAACTGTTGAGGAGTAGTTACATTTATACAGTCCTGAAATTATTTCGGCCCTGAAGGCAACTGAGAAGCTGATGTGGCCCCCAGTGAAACTGAGTTTGACACCCCTGCCCTAGAGTGTAGAGGTGTGCTTGACCCCAGCAAGGTACCTCACTCAACAATGAAAGCTGAGTATTGCCAATAAGCTCCCTGGAAAAACAACTCAAATATCATACTGTATTAACTAAAGAAATAGAATCATCTTCACTTGCAAAGGGTAGTTCATTTAGTCATATCATACCACAAAAAATAGATTTTTAAATATCCCATCACAGAATTTAAGGACTGAAAGGATCTCGTTTTTATATTTTCTTTCACATTTTTAAAAAAATTGTTGTTCCAGTACAGTTGTCTCCATTTTCCCCCATCACTCCCCCGGACAGAAAGAATCTTTAATGACTGCCCACTGTGGCCTCCCACCGTACCTATTATGGCCAAAGGTCCAAGGAGGTTAAGGGTTTTGCCCAAGGCCACGTAGAGAAATGTGGCTGAGATTAGAACAAGGTTTCTCCTAGATTAGCTCATTCCATTATATTAAGTTGCTTCCCACAAATAAACTACATTTTAAAACAATATCTTCTTCCTCTACTCAGCAAACCTGCACACTGGTGAAATTCTGATGTCCATATAGCTCTCATTCATTTCTTCAGTTAACAGATATTCACAGAGTTGCTTCTCTGTGCCAGGTGCCATGAAACACAATGAATGAGAGAGACATAGTCCTTGCCTTCACTGAAGTTACAGACCATCCTAATGATCAATGAATGAAACATATATTTGAGATCAGTCATGGATTTATAGTGAAACATGAATTTCTAGCCCTTAGGTCCCTGAGGAACAGAGTGTCTTTTATTTTATATTCCTTTGCACTGATAAATAGGCATTTCAAGCTGAGCTCTTCAGAATACTTGGGAAATACAAATCCACACATGCATTCACAGAAGGTGAGAGCTGCAAGAGACCAGCTGTATACCATCTTGTTCAACTTCTTCATTCTACAAATGGGAAACTCAAGTAACAGGAAGTGAAGAGATTTGCCAAAGGTCACCCAAGGGGGAAGGCCACAACTAGAATCCATGGCCCTTGAGTTCCAGTAAGAATTTAGTACACTGTAACTGTTATCTTCATAAGGGAAGATATGATGTTTGTTCTTAATATACAAGCTGGGGGAGGGGACTAGGAATCAGATAGAAATTAACTGATTTGCTCAAAGTCCTATAAAACTGAAGTGACTGCGTTAACGGTACTTGCACCATAGATGTTGGTTTTAAAATTTCTCATCTCTTGATTTTTGTAGCATTTAGTTTCCCAAAACAGAAAAGATTTTAAAAATTGTAAGTGAAAACATGCTCATGAGAAATAAAGAAAAAACCGGAGGTGAATTTTTTTAGTCATGCCCTTTTTTCCCATCATCCTACACTAATACAATTAGTAAATAAATGAAACCATTGTTTAAAAATGTAGTTTATTTAATGGAGTGGAATGAGCTAGTCTAGGAGAGAAGAAACCTCATTCTAATTCCAACTCAGCCATATCTTTTTTTTTAATGTGACCTTGGACGAGGCCCAAGGAAAGAGATGTTCTCTGGAAAGGACCCTGACCTATGCTATGTTGTCGGTAACAGCAATCAATACAACACAGGACGGAAGGTCAGTGGGCACTCTCACCTGGCTCCACCAGTCGCCTCCTCAGTGTCCCCTGGATCTCCAGCCCTGCACTGGAAGGACCAAGACTCTGGGCACCCAGGGAGTCTATGGCAGGTGGCCCCTGGGAAGCTCCAGGTTTGCCACTCACTTCCTCAGGGAGGTCCGAGGAGCTGCTCCCTATTGGTGCACCTGCTTTTTCTGCCTTGTCACCTGGAGAACAGTTGGGTTCTGGATGCAAGGGTTCTTCACCCAGACTTTCTGAAGAGAGTTGATGCTCTTGTTCACCATCCTGAAAACTCTGGTTGGTCTCACGTTCTGTTTCATCCTTTGGGTATTGCCCACAGTTTGTTTCATCGGGATTTTCTGATGGATCATCTGTACCTGTACTTCCTGAACCTACTGTTTCAACCTCTTGGGGGTCTTTGTTGAGGCCAGAGGCAGGGCTCAGGGCCTGAGCTTCTTCAGTGGTACTTGCTGTGACTGTCGTCTCCTGTGCCTGAGAATTTATGGATGGGTCATTTTCCAAATCCTTTTGAGAGTCTATGGAGATAAAAGTGTATCATTTTTTAAAAAGTTCCTTTTTTGTATTTTAACAAAGTCCCCAAATAATAAGTAATATTTATATAGATTTTTATGGTTTACAAGGCATTCTTCCTAAACATTATTTCTCTTGACATCCGTTAAAGGAGATTAAGACAATACAAACAAATTTATTATGTTAATGAATTTAAGAAATAATACTAATGTAAAACTATTCTGAATAACAAAACCAATGTTTAGTTGCATTAAAATATCCTCTTCCCTAATGAAATAATGGATCTACGCAATTGTCATCAACAGCAACTAAAACCATTCCACAAAAAGCTAATGAGGAGTTTTGTAATGGATGACCAGGCTGACAATCGCTGAACCAGCTGATCAATCTTATCACACAAAGAGGGAAAACCAGCCACTATTAGCCTCCTGATTCAGTGCAACAGGAAATATACCACCTAGGAAGTCTTCCTGCACAACAGCTGAACCTGACTCTGATCATGCTTCTGGAGCTAACTACCAGGCTCCAAGAAGTACAAGGAGAGAGGAATGCATTAAATTATGCCTCAGGAATGCAATCTGTAAAACCCAGAATGTGGGATATTCCAAGGAAAAAGACTTTTTGTTTGTTTAGTAACAGCAAGAAATAAAAATAAATGTCAAGAAAAGGAAAAAAAGGACCGGTGGCCTGCTGATTAAGAGAGACATCAGAGACACATCAAGCAAATGCAATGTGTGGACACACTGTTCAGATCCAGTGTCAAAGAGATCAGTTGTTAAAGGAATATTCATGAGACAATCAGGAAAATCCAAATGCCAGATATTTGATGGGACTAAGAAATTTTTGTTCACCTTTCACAACAATAAAGGTATTGTGATGGTATTTTTTGAAAAGCATCCTTATCTTTTAGAGATAAGTATTCAGGTATTTATGGCTAAAATTATAGGTCTACATAGAATTTGCTCCAGTTAAATGGTATGGGGGAAAGGAGAAGTGAGGAAGGCTAGATGAAACAGTATTAGCCATATGTTGACAGCAGATGAAGCCGTTTGATGGCTCTATGGGATTCATTTCATCCCTCTCTCTACTTTTATGTTTGAATTTTTCTATAATAAAACTTAAAAAAATTAAGCAATCTAAAAGATACATCAACTAAATGCAGTGTGTAACCCTAGTGCGAAAAGAGAAAAAAATACAACCCAACTGGGATTGAGACAACTGGACAGAGGTGAATAACTCACTGGATATGTGACGAGTTAAGGAATAACTATTAATTTTTTTAGGTGTGATAATTCTATTTTGGTTATGTTTTTAAAATATACTTTCAAGAGAAGAAAACTGTTTACCAATAAAATAATGTAATGTCTTAGATTAACATTTAAATATTCCAAGGCAGGCCACAAATTCCACATTATGTAGGTAATAGTTGAAGCTAGATGTTAAGTACATGGGGGTTCATGATACTGTTCTTTTATGTTTTTAAAAAACATCCTTAGTAAAAGACTTAAATAAATATGACATTCTTCTCTTTTGAAAATCTACTTTATATTTTGCCTACTTTGTATATATCCTCTGTATACACATAAGTCAGATGAATTTAAATTTCATCTTTCCCTATAACTGAAAAGTCCCCTCTAAATATATAGTACATCACTGTTTTCTTAATTTTTAAAACTGTCTTGATTTTTTAGATGAATAAACATTTGTCTACAATCTTTTTCTGAGTCATTGCACTTTTCCAATACTGTATAGGTCCCTACGATTAGAGTTTGTGAAACATTAATTGTACTTACAATTAAGGTCTGCTATTACGGTAAATTCAATAAATGTGAAAGAATAAGCATAACTATAACAAATTAATGAATCAAGTTAATTTCTGTTTTACTTCAAAGCTTCAGGCTTTAGTCAGTTGTCAGAGATTTTCTCTCAGCACAGCCCTAGTTTCCTACAGCACCAACCTCAGAGCTGCACACACTCATCTTACCCTCTGGAGGATCGCCAAGTCCTCTGTCTGCCATGTTTGTCTTCTGCCTCTTCAGACTTCAGGATGTTTTTCGTTACTGTCTGGTTTTCCTTGTGAAGATGTCTTGTTTTCTCCTTGTCCCAAGTCCCAACAGACTCATGCTTCCCGTGGACCCAGGAAACAAGGCATATATACAGTCACTAAAATAAAATGAAACAAAAAAATTAAATGACTTTTTATTCATACATGGGAGAAATGCCAATTTCAACTTCACTTATCTTTTTAGTATGAGTAGTGTTTCCTGTCTCAAATGATTTCTAGTGAAGAAAAAAACGTTTTCTGCCTTTCTTGAGGATCACATTCCGTATTCTAGACTACATACAGAAAAAAGCTTCAGATAATTAACTTTGAATGCCATAATCTCCTAATATATTCCTGTGTGGCTGAAAGGATAAGACCAAGTGACCAGAATCTTACAGAGAACATCTATGAAACTGAAGTAAAAAGTAATTCTAAGAGTAGAAATTTAAGTCACTGCTGAGTTACTCATTGCAGATGTCCTTTATGTCTTCAGTTTCTGTCCCACATAAATTCCTCAGACTTTGCCTGTCCGGAGTTTATCCTTAACAGGTAGCCCTGCACAGGGGCCACCTGCAAACTAAGATAAGTGCCTGGTATTCGGAGTAGGAAATACACATTTGGAGTTCCATTACTGCCTTCTTAGTGGTATTCTTTTGGAAAATATAGAGAAGTAACCCTTTATACAATGCCTTTTTAGGCAGTACTCAAAGAAGACTGATATATAAATTTTGAGCTACATACAAGAGGAATCAAAAGCAGAGGCAATTTATAAGCAATAAAAACAATTATATCACTTTATAGTCAAAATCTTATTTTTTGTCAAAAACAGTATTATCTGAAGTTACCTAGTCTTCAATATCTGTAAAAATTATTAAAGACTGCCATGAGGATTAAATACAAATATATATGTTATCCTCAAAAAAATTAAGAACCACCATATGATCCAGCAATTCCACTTCTAGGTGTTTGTACAAAGAATATGAAAACACTGATTTGAAAAGATACAGGCACCCCTCTGTTCACTGCAGAATTATTTACAATAGACAAGATATGGAAACGACCTATGTGTCCATTAATGGATGAATGGATAAAGATGTGGTACCTATACACAATGGAACACTATCCAGCCACAAAAAAGAACGAAATCCTGCCATTTGTGACAACATGGCTAGACCTAAGTGAAACAAGTCAGATGGAGAGAAACAAATACTGTATCATTTGACTCATGTGGAATCTAAAAAAAAAAATGAACAAATGAAAAACAAAACTAACATGCAAAGAACAGATTGGTGGTTACCAGAGGGTCATGGAGGCAACTGTATGGTGAAGGATGGTAACAAGACTGTTAGTGGTGATCACTTTGTCGTGTATGCAGATGTTGAATTATAATGTTGTATGTCTGGAGTTTATATAATGTTATACACCCAGTTTAACTCAATAAAAAATAACAAATATATGTGAAAGAGCTTTGTAAAGTGTTACATTTTGACAGGCTAGCCTTCTTTGTATCTTTCTCAGCACAATTTTGTAAAATGTAATCTTAAAAATTAAAATATTGATCCCAAATGCCTAGCACAGTGCCTGGTATAGAGTAAGAACTCCACAGTTTAATTGAAAATAATATGAATGAATGAGTAAATGAAGAGCAGTGCCAATTATCAACGGGAAGGGAAGGGAGGAGTTAGGGACAGGCCTCCTTTCTGCGAGTGTAGACCTATGGACTATGTGACAAAAATTGGATCAGTTTGTTCCTGGGGGAAGAACTGACTGGAAAAGGGCATGAGAAAACATTCTGGGGTCAAGAAAGTGTTTCATATGTTTATTGAGGTGGTGGTTAAAATTGTCATCAAATTTAAAATCTGCATTTTGTTGCATGTAGAATATCCTCAATAACCTTTATAATGGAATGTTTTCAAAATATATTAATTGGTAACAAAATGTATTACTATAGGTTGCAGCCAATAAATAATCTGCAGGCTTCTGGCCAAGTTGGAGGTGTAGATAGATATGCTTTACCTCCTCATACAACTAAAGGATAATGACCAATTTAAAAACAAGAAACAACCAGAACTGCTAGAAAACCTAACTGTATGGAAATCCGACAGCCAAGGAGTTAAAGAAGAAATATTCATCCAGACTGGTAGGAAGGGCGGAGATGGGAAGCCAGGGGCAGAGAAACAAAGTGAGGTGGTGGCTGGAGGACTGGGAAGTCCCACATTCATGTGCATATAAAAACTGGGAGGAGCAACTGGGGAGTGAGACAGGCCGAACAACCAAGGGTTCCAGTGCCAGGAAAATAAGGCATCAAAATCTCTGGCTATAAAAACCTGTGGGGGGTTGCCATGGTGGGAGAAACTGCTCGTCTCTCAGGAGAGTCTGTTGGAGGGTCCTATAGGGCCCTAGGATGCACATGAGCCCACCCACACAGGAATCAGCACCAAGGAAGCACCTGGAAGGACCCAATTCCTTTGTGGGCAGTAGGGAGTGACTGAAAGCAGAGCAAGAGCCGAGCAAGCAGCACTGGTCCTTCTCTGGCCCGTCCCCCACTTACGCCACAGTGTGTGAGGTGGGCTGCCCTGCCCTAGTGAGCACCTCAGACTCTGCCCCTTACAGCATAACAGGTGAGCCAAGACAAAGAAATTTGGCCCAAATAAAAGAACAGATCGAAATTCTGGAAAAATTACTAAGTGATGAGGAGACAGCCAACCTATCAGATGCAGAGTTCAAAACACTGGTAATCAGGATGCTCAGAGAAATGACTGAGTATGGCTGCAAAATAAAGGAAGAAATGAAGGCCATACAAAGTGAAATAAAGAAAAATATTTAGGGAACCAACAGTGAAGGGAAGGAAACTGGGACTCAAATCAACAATTTGGAAAAAAAGGAAGAAATAAACATTGAACTGGAACAAAATGAAGAGACAAGAATTCAAAAAAACAAGGGGAGGCTTAGGAACCTCTGGGACAACTTTAAATGTACCAACATCCCAATCATAGGGATGCCAGGAGGAGAAGAGGAAGAGCAAGAAATTGAAAAGTTATTTGAAAAAATAATGAGAGAAAACTTCTTCAATCTGGTAAAGGAAATAGACATACAAGTCCAGGAAGTTCAGAGTCCCAAACAAGTTGGACCCAAAGAGAGCCACACCAAAACACATCAGAATTAAAACGCCAAAGATTAAGGATAGAGAATCTTAAAAGCAGCAAGGCAGTTACTGTACAAAGGAGTTTTCATAAGGCTATCAGCTGATTTCTCTAAAGAAAACTTGCAGGCAAGAAGGGGCTGGGAAGAAACATTCGAAGTCATGAAAAGCAAGAACCTGCATCCAAGAGCAAAACTCTCATTTAGAGTGGAAGGGAAGATAAAGTGCTTCCCACATAAGGTCAAATTAAAGGAGTTCATCATCACCAAACCCTTATTATATGAAATGTTAAAGGAACTTATCCAAGAAAAAGATAAAAACTATGAACAGTAAAATGACAACAAATTCAACTATCAACTGAACCTAAAAAAACCCTAAACAAACAACTAGAACAAAAACAGAATCACAGAAATGGAGATCACATGGAGGGTTATCAGTGGGGAGAGGGAAGGGGGAGAATGGGGAAAAAGGTACAGGGAATAAGAAGTATAAATGGTACGTACAAAATAGAAGGGGGGAAGTTACGAATAGTACAGGAAATGGAGAAGCCAAAGAACTCATATGTGTGACCGATGGACATGAGCTAAGCGAGGAGGAATGTTGGACGGAATGAGGGTCCTTGCAGAGGGGTATATAGGGGAGAAACACATGGGACAACTGCAATAGCATAATCAATAAAATGTACTTTAAAAAAATCTGCAAAGGAACTGCCACAGGTATTCCTATAATCTTACAAATGCTTGAGATAACACCTCCCTCGCTTCAGGGCACAGGCCATTCCTGTAGCTCCTTGCATTCAGGCCCTTTGTAATGTGCCACGTGTCATGCTGTGGTATCTGGGAGATCTGGAGGCCACTGCTCCTGAAACACGTCAATCTTTTCAACGTGTCCAGTCCATACCAGGAAGCATGCGCATTCAGAACCTCCGGGCTGTGTAATGGAAGAAAGGCAGAGCCTCGTCCTAATGGAAATGGGGATGTTGGAGACTTTCTGCCGTGGTAGGAAAAACCACTCTATACTATGTCCATCAACAGATACCTTGGAAGGCATCTTTTGTAAAAATGAACTGATGAAGAACCTGTGTACTTCTCGTGGCAGAAAAGCACTTATGTTTAGGGAAATCCTTTCATGGTCAATGGTGAAATGTTGGTTTCCAGTATGTGGAGGTAATAGTGATTCATTTTTCTACTAGGCAATCTTAGGCTCATCATGGCAGTCATCTCCAACTTCCCCGTGACTGAACACTTATCGTTTTGCTTTAACTGTCTCCAGGAGGGCCTGAGACAGGTTGGAGCAGTGAGGCTTCGATATTGTGGGACTGCCCTAAAGAGCTACGCAAATTTGCCTCACTGCTTCCTCTGCAGATGCGGCTATGGTTCGTGCTCCATCTCCTCAGACCAATGGTGGTGCTGTGACAACCTGGCAGGTGTTCGCTGTCGGGGGCACTGACTGAGTGGCCTTTGTACTGCAGGGATTCAGGCAAGTCTAGAGGGCTCCAACCTACATGTTGTAAGGGTGCTCTGCAAACTGATGCGTATTACATATTTTTATACATATAAAAATGTTATGAATAAAAACTTGAAAGTATCCAATTCTCTTTATTGCCCTGTACAGTTTAATATATATATATATATATATATAAAATTAAACACGAATAAAAAGGATGATGTAAACTTCCGCTTAGTGCTTGCCTCAAGGATGGGATTCAACTACATCTATAAAGTATCTTAAAAGAAAGAACGGATAAATGTGGCAAAATGTTCATGTGACCTGTGTACATAGGTGAGTGTTATTTTCTGCATTTTTCTGTATATTGGATATAGTTACTACTTTTTTAATGAGATTAAAATAAAATATATTGGCTTCTGAGGGGAAAAAAATGGGGAGAAAAGGCCTGCAATGGTCACTCTAGGAGCCCAAATGCAATGAACTTCCTTTCCTGAGTCACCATCCAACCACAGTCCCCCATACATTTTGTCACAACCAGTTGCGGGGAGACGGGAAAGGAAAAGCTGCTGGGAAATGGCAGGACCTCCCCAACCTCTGCTCTGTCCTGGCCAGAGGGACCAGGCAGCAGGAGAGGAGGGGATGGAGAGCTGGAGGGGACCTGGAGAAGAGGGAGGCGGCGGTATCAGGACGCACTGGTATCTGTAACACCGAGATGCAAATATTTCTTTTAAAAAGGAGAGGAAAATGAGAAGCTTAGCAGCTGAGAAGAACGTTCGAGAATAAGTCCATCCAGGATGGTAGTTTAGATATAAATGCCATCAGGACAAACGTGTGGCAGTCAGGGTCCAACAAGCATGTCTTGTCTTCTGGCTTTAAAAGCTTATTTTAATGACCGATGCCATTTTAGGCTCTAGATATAAAAAGCCGAAGATTACCTTGGCCCTCAAACAATTTACAATCCTGCTGTGGAAACAACCCCCATAAAACGTACACAACGACAATAACTGCTAACATTTATTGAGCGCCTTCAAAGCACTATATGTATTAACTCAATTCCTCTTCACAAATATCTTATGGCATATGGGCTGTGACGATGCCTTCTCTCTTCCGGACGAAGAAAGTGGATACAGAGGTTAACTTGCCCACGGTCATTCAGCAGTCAGCACTCGAAGGTCAGCAGGCTGCGGGGCCACCGAGGTTCCTCTACAAGCTGTTTTATGCCCGACATTCCATGGGAGAGCCAAGGGCTGCTAGGGGAGACTGCAGAGCCGGAGGAGGTATGACTCATCTCGCTTTACAGGTACCTGTGACGTGCTGATGGCCACGTACTCTTTAGGTGCCACAGAGTGCTTTGTTTGCCTGGGCCTGCCTGCTTGCCTGGGACTCCTCCTATGACTAAGAGATGAATCTTCACAGTCACCCACAACCCAGGACAGCTTTCTCTTGAGGAGACATTTTCTTCCCCGTCTGCCTCAGCATGTTTCCATTAACCTTCCACACCCAGGTCTGCCATAAAGTACCAGGAAGCAGTTAGGAAAGTCATCTTGTAAATGTCCACCATCATGTGTAACTGGTGTTATCACCTCCTCCACAGTACGGAGGCACAGACTGATGTGGCTCACATGATCCAAAAGAGTGGATAACCCTCTAGAGCATTGCTGTAAAATTTAATTTTAAGAACATTCTTATACTTTAAAACTCATTATTCATTAACTTGAGTATTCTAGAATAATCTACAATATTTTAAACCAAGTGTTGTCTTACTGAAATGACCCATGCTGAAAAGCTACAAAGCTTTCTAAATTTCCTCCCTTGCTCAATTTTATGAACTCTCCCACATGTTATTTCTGGGAGCAAACCATATAGCAGGTATGTGGTAATTACATCTGAGGGCAAAGTACCCCTTTTAATGTAATATTAAAATTAATTTTTTGATTCTTTTGTGTATATACTCTCATGGCTTATACTGATACCTTACAGAACTAGAACTGTTTGTAACGAGGGCTACATTAGTGCAATCATTTTAACTAATTAGAAAAAATGTGACTGAGTTGTAACCTGAAATATCAAGTGACCCTCAGTCTGATGGGGAATCTGTGTCACCAGGAAGGTACAGTTAACAGTCACCACCTCACAGCTTTAAGAGCACTCAATTCCCATGCTTTTAAACCAGCGACGAAACGCCATGCCTATGCTGCTGCCGTATGGCCCCAAGTACAGCCCACAGAGCACCTGCACAGGTCTCCTAAGGCCCTGTTTGTAAATGCAGATTCCTGGGCCCTGTGAGCAACCTAAGGAATCGTAATTTCTGTAAGGTCAAGAAACTCCCCATTTTTGACATGCTCATCCAAGTACTGATTTGAAAATCAATGGCATAAATCTACTTAATTTATCTTTAGTACTAAAAGGAGAGATTGGTTTGAAACAAAAAAGACTTTTTCTCTATTTTGCTAATAACTGTAATTCAACATATATGGAGTGTTTTTCAGTATATATCTGAAAATATTTAGGGGACTATCATGTTTAACCTAATACCATCCTCAAAGGCAATACCTCAAAGAACATGCTCACTTTTCAGAGCAAGCTTCAGGATAGTGAAGGAGTTCTTAACCAAGGGTTGGTGATAAACTACTAGTCTTCACTCGGTTCAGCAGTCCACACAGTTTATTCAGCAACATAGCAGGGGAGAATTTGCACCAGGACAGACATAGGGCAAACAGATACAGGTGGGTCTCCAGGGTACATTCTTTATACAGACTAACAAATCGCCTCAGGTTTCGCAACAGGTGGCAGGCAGGATTTCTTACATAGAAACGGCCATTCATTCCTCACCTCTTCGTCCCTAGAAGAGCCCTCATTTTCTTAGGGGAGACAGTGGGCCTTATCCAGGCACTGCCAGCCCCATTCCCCTCTGCCTGGCTTCCCAGGCCCCTTTGTGAACCAGTACCTTCTAATGAGATGTATGAAGAAATTGGTGAGGGATTTTTGAGAAAGATTTTCTTACCAAATAAGACAGTCTTGAACGGAGAATCCTTTTTGCTCCCTACTTCCAGCCTCTGGGACTCAAATGCCTGAAGCGGCAACATGCCACATTCCAATCCCAGAAGATACCACTAAGACAAAAGGCAGTGTGATAAGGGCCCAGAGGGGTAAACAGGAAGAACTTGGGACCTTGAGAACATTGTTGAGTTGCTACACAAGCACTGGGTTATCTGGCATCTTAAGTGGAATTTTAAACTTGCTCGGTGGCCTCTGAGATGTTTTCAACCATTTCTTCCTAAGTTTCTTAACCCGAACTCTGGTTCTGTGGTTCTCACAAACAAGTAAAGGCCAGAATGTGGTTGATGTCTAGCAAGACCGTCTTAGTTTTAAGAAAGATGCCTCCCTTAGACTGCTCCTAATGTATATGGAGCCAAGCTCAATAATTCCTTTAGTTACCTATCTCCTACAGATACTTTTCCGTTTCCTGGGTAGGACACTTGAAGTTCAGTCACCGCAAAGACAGGACAGACTTTGTTTATGCAGAGCCAAGTCAGGTAGATAGTGGCATTTCTGCATGTCTGTGTGTCCCTGTGAGGTGCTGCCTGGTAGAATGTGACTACTCTAAGTGACCAGGTATCGATAATGTCAACGACACACTGAGGCCAAACTGAGGCAATGATGAATACATGGTTATATATGAATAAATTATATATATATATACACACACACACATAAAATTGCTGATTAATATATGAGAGGCAGGGTTTAGAATAATGTAGTGTCTTATTAAAACGCATAGTTCTTTTACCAAAATCATCTAGAATCCAGCTACAATAAAGATGCTCTGCCCCAGAAGTCATCTCTAGAAGTATCGTTCTGGTGGACATAATTAGGGGCATCTCCTCCAGAGCTACCTTGCCATATGTCAGCGATTAGGCTGTGAGCTTTTTAGGAAGGGTCAGCTAATTCCAAAACACAGGGAACATGAAACAATCTGGTTCTAGATGAACAGTCTGGCTGCAACACTGATTAAACTCAAGCCGAACAAAATAGGTGTAGACCGTGGTAACAGACCCAACGATTTAAGCAGTTCCCCAAAGTAGTGACCGTCTGGACCAGATTTAAAAGGACTAATTTGTTCATCTTCCTTGGGTTACTAGTACAAAATCCTCTAGACTTGCCATGATTTTAACTGATTTAAGAAGTTACTTGCTTTGGCCAAGTTTCTTGTTTAAGGTCGTGTCTGTTCTGGTCAAAATCAACTGTAATGCAGGGTTAAAACCAGCAATTCTAGAGTCATGTATCCTTTTTCTAACCAGCGGAGGACCCAGAAGAAATGGGTGGCAAGCTTTTTCAAAGGTCCACCTGGTAAGATTCTGGGGAGCCCACTCAAGTGGGAAAGACCAAGGAAGAACCAGGCTTCTGTTAGCAGGATTATCAGGATAACACTCAGGGCAATAATCAGCCCTGTTAATACGGTCCAAGAATACCTGGTAACATTCATTTTCAATAAGCTCAGTTTGGTACAACCAGTGGCCTAGTTCTAAACTAGGAAACCACTGTTGTCCACAGTCGGGGCAGTGGGAATTATCGGAGAACATCTCGGGCTCCAGCGGTAACAGATAGTAATGCAACACTAAGAGAAAACAGTGACAAAGACCCCCAAACAACCAGTCCTTATCACACGTGTGGTTTAGCAATTTCTCAGTCCGACTAATACTACTTGGAGAGAGTTAAATTTGGCTTGCACCTCCGTGCAATTCTTCAAGACTTCGTTGTCTATTTTTCACTCAATTGCCACTCAGCTTCTCAGCTCAGCAACTGATCCAGCCTCTAATGTTATCAGTCACTTGCTAGGAGCACAAATCTCAGAATAGCTCCTTCTAATCCCAGCTAAATTAGTTACTTTTTCTTGTGTGTTAATCAGCTGATGATCGCAGGCAGAGGCACTTGGCCCAGGCTGCTTTGCTGGTCAGCTATTAGGTCTGCTTGGTCAGAGAGAGGAGCTGACAGGTCCAACAGATGTTTGTGGGCGCCGGCACTCCTGCCGCTGGGATACACGTACCCAAGTGTTAAGGCCTCGGCACTTTGCAGCGATGTGGGGGTCAGGACAAGCTGGTGGAGTCCTCTTGAGTGTGGACCAGTGAAGTCGTCCTTGGGAGGACCTTACTCAGGACCCGTCAGAGGAGCCGATGCCAAGCTGGGCGGAAGGTCCGGGAGTGCTTCGAGCACCTGTGAATGACAACACTTCAGACAACTCAGAATGGGCTTTGAGTTGCTCACAATATCACTATAAACATGCACTTGGAACGCATTTGGGTTCAAACCCGTTTACCTGTTGGGGGTTATTCTCGTGCTTATTTGGGCACAGGGAAGGGTTTTGGTTCATTTAAGATTTGTACTAGTGTAATTTTTTTTAAGGACTGTTTCCTTTTTCTACTCCTTTGTCCTTCAGGAATAATCAGGTCCGCATAATCGTGTGTAACCTGGTAGAATGTTGAGATTTCTTGTATATGTCTTTTGTGAAGTGGGTGCCAACTCTGGTTCTCCTACCATGTAGGAGAACGGTAACAATGGTGACAGCCTTTCTATAAGAAACTTCCATCCACCCAGGGAAAAGCTTACAAAATTATCAAATAATATTCTTACTAGGCAACAACAAGAAGTTGGATGGAATCCTTTTGAAGGCTGAAAAAGAAACCAGGAGGGGCCAGTCCCCTTGCCCACATCTATTCTAACAGGGCTATGTACTTTGTAGGTTTCAGAGGGCAGGTAAAAGCACAGTCCCAAGCAATTCTCAGAAAACACGGAAAATCAGTTGGAATTTGTAGATGTTATCATCACCTTTGCAGTCCTTCATGGAATGGATGTAACAAGCAAACAAGGTGGGGTAGGGCGACCCATGAAACAATCAGAGAGCCACCTAGGGTCCCACAGATCATCAGAGTACATGGCATACCTTGACTTTCTCCGATGTTGTTTTACGGATTTTGAGGCTCGATGCTGCGAGGAGTGCTAAGGAACACGGGGAAGGCACGGGCGTTAGAACGGTATGAAGACGCGGCCTGTGTGGCAGAGGGAGTTACAGCCTTAGTTGTGGTAGTCAAAGCATTTTCCTTACAGGTTATCAACAGTAGCTGTGCCTCGCAGATTTTCAAATGGCAGGTTTAAAAGGCAACTGAAGGGCAGCCTCCGACAGGGCTGCAGCATGGGGTCAGTATTCTGACAGAAGCCCCAGATAGGGGGCAGACAGCACTGATGTAGAGGTATTGGTGTGTCTTTTGAGGTTAGGTAACAATGTATAAGTGAGAGCTACAGACTCAACTCTTCAGGCAGAATACACAGGTGGCGGGGTCCCTGACTCAAAGACTTCTGTGCTGACCAGAGGGTACATGGCTTTCCCTGAGGGTCTACTGGTAAGCGCCACCAGCAGAAGTTTTAGCTGTATTGGGAAATCTCGGGTGTCTAGTGCATGGAACTTGTACACGACGAATAAACCCACGTGATCATGGGGTTTAACTTAGAAATGAGCAGTAAAGTTACATGACTGAGTCTGACATTGAAAAGATACAGAATTTTGGATTTTTAGAGTGAAAAAGGGGGAAATTCAATTAATACCACAAGATACTATTCACATTCACCAGACTGCAATAATGAACAAGCCTGACAGGAGGGGCTCCACGGACTCTACACAAAAGCACCCCTCCCCCCAGACAGCTCCATTGTCAGGGTCAAGTGGAAACCCTAAATTCAGCCCCAAGTGCTCAGAATAGATCCACCCTTACCCCAACCTTCATCTCTCCAGCTTCAAGAGCCAAGCAGGCACCAGAGCTCCAAGTGTCCCTTTGTCAAGAGAACACCAACATTCCATAGGCTCCAGACAAGAACGCCCCACTCCTGGTTCTTTAAGTCACTACTTCTGGGCAGGAGTCACAGAGGGTCTGAGAGCTCCAAGGGCTCAGAGTAAAAGCCCCAGTGACCAGCCCCTCACTCGATCCTTAGCCGTATCACTGCTGGATGAGTGAGGAGGGCCTCCAAAAATGCTCTTGGCAAGATTCACAAATTCTACGCCCCCCTCCTCACAGCTCCACTACCAATACCTGCTTGAAAGCATCAGGACCAACCATCTCACCATACCTGTGTCTTTTTACGTCCTTATGACATAAAGCCTAGAGCTTCCTAGTCACAATTCACCTGTTTTTCTAATCCCCATAACTCTAACAGCAATGAGATAATATCCCCTCCCCTTGTTTTGATAATTTTTCCCATAAAACATGCCCCATTTTGATGTATGAACTATCTCAGTTATTAGCCCCTAGTAAAATATTAACTCCCTAATAAGATTAGCACTTTTTGTCTATTTACTGCTGTGCATGCCCAATAATTTCCTGACTGAATAAATAGTATCCTGAGTCCTCAGACCCTAACAACGAGAGCATAAACTGGTGTACCTACTTTGGAATTAATTTGGTATTATCTAGCAATGAGAACAAGAAATTCTCATTTCTTAGAATTCAGTAATTCTACTCTAGGCTTTTATACTCTAGAGAAATTTGCATATGTGCACTGAAAAACATGAATAAAAAGATTCATTCATGGTAGTACTGGGTATAAGCCCAAATGTCCATGAACAGCAGGATGGATAAATAAATGGAAGCACCACCACACAGTGGAATACTGTACACAGAGACATAGATGAGACTCAAGAATATAATACCGCGCTGAAGGATAGAAAGCAAGAATCCATACACATGCATTCCATTCACGTAAAGTTCCAATATATTGTTTAGGAATAAAGTTAAAAAGAGATAAGCACAAGGATAATCAATATATTTAATTGGAGAGGGAAGGGGATGCAATGGAGAGGACAATCAAATTTTCTTTTTCCACTGAATCATAAATCCTAATAGCTTACGTAACCCATATTCAATCTTTTACAATTTAAAAAGAAAGAGTAGAGTGAGAATAGCAACGGGCTAAAAAAAGAGATTAACAGGCGAAACCAAACTCTCACCGTGTGGACAAGGAGAGCAGCAGCAGTCCTCGGCCCGGAGGACAAGGCGTGGGGGTGAGTGACACAGTGAGGCAAAGAAGAGCCTTACGGAAGGATCTGGATCTTTGTTTTTCTCATAAAATTGTGAGCAACTGTCCTCATAGGAGTAAAGTAAAACAGGCCTACCCAATGCTGTTATGGGAAAGACAGTTTATCGTGGCGTCCCCCACCAAGGCACAGAGGCACACGTCTGTCTGCAGAGGGGACGTTACCTCACAGGAGAGACGGCCCGAGATCCTCGCCTGGCCAGGTATTCAACAGTAATCCTGCCTGTGGCATAATACTTAGTGACAACAGCTAACACTCAAATGGAGCGCCACTATCTGTTCAAAACACTTTACAGGTATTACCTCACGTAATCCTTACAATATGAAGAAACAGAGAGGTCGAGCACTTGCCCAAGATCACACAGGACATAAAGAAATCGGTACTTGACTCCAGGCAGATACTTCTGGAGCCTGTACTCTAAGCCACTACAAAATACCACCTTTCTGAAGCAGTGACTATTGAGCTTAGAAAGCCTTACTAAACTCTTTGCAAAGTTAAAAGAACACTCTTCAATTGTGTATCTATACTGACTGAGGTGGATGTGGGAGAAATGATCTCTTGTAATTTTTCATTTCCACACAAAAAGGTTGAGGGTAGATTTCAGGGAGTCCTGAACCTCCTGAAATTGTGTATAAATTTTTTTATGTACACATATGCATTTTTCCCCCGGAAAGAGAGTACTGTGCACTTCTAGAGTCCCACAGGAATCTGAAATGGCTCAGAACCATTAGGAGACGCTCCATTCCTCAACTCTATTAACTTAAGTGAAAAGCAGTTGACTTGAGGCAAGTATATGATTATGATCAGACTTGTAGAAATGCTGAAAACATCTCTAACTGCCATTACTCTACTGATTATTAAACACAATTATTTAAATTATTAAAGAAGCCACCATGTACCAGGCCCAATGTCAAGTTCTACGGATATGGAGAGAAAAATCTTACACAACTTCTAGATGACCAGGGAATGCAGACTGGCAGCAATTTTAGGTAAAAGTCGAGGGTTTTTACGTGGATATAAAAAGACTGGAGAGATCTTAGGAAATTTAGGAAGGCCCACACAAGGAGCTATGGAATCCCTTTATTTTCGAACAAACCTAACCAACAACAGTGGGCAAAAATCAAAGTTTAAAGAGTTTCCCTACTGCACAAATACTACACAAAAGAAAAACTCAAATCAGATTTTTGTGTGTGTGAGAACTAGCGTAAATTTAAGATTCTTCCTAAAACTTTATTAGAAGATTAGAAAATAGTACTTTAATGCCAAAATGGAAAATGCAGTTTTATTTAATCCACTGAAATTTACATACACTAACAATGGCAGCTTAACACATATTAAATAATTTACCTTCTCTAATATTCTGATTGTATTTCATTCTCTGCTATTTCTTGAATAGACATTAGTAAGCAAATTAAAATCTACCCTTGATAGACAAGCACTAATCCCTTATTCTTTTTAGTGGTAGGATAATGTAAGTTTTGGAATGAGTCAGGATTGGTGATTTCTCCAGGCAAATATACCCCTTACACTTCAGTTCAGCCCACTCCTCATAAGCTATATAAAATCAAAGATAGGCACATAGAAAGAATTTAAATGCTTTGAACATTCTTGAGTTCCCATTTTAATTATTTTCTTCCATAGGAAGGCTAATCAATAATCAAAACTGTTGATTTTTTTTTTGGTACAAGACAGTTTCTTTAAGATTCAAAACATCCAAAGTGAAGCCTTTCAAGTTTCATATTTCACAACTAATTTAGAATTTAGATGATGGGGGATTAAGGAGTATGAAAAAAGGAATCACTTATCTTTTAAAATTCATATAAACTAAATTCTATGTCAAAATATATTATGAAAATGAATGCTCCTGAAAAGAAGCCTAAGTTTCGTGAAGCACCACTTCTAATCTGACTGAGTCTTGTGGGTGGGAGAAGGCCCCGGATGACAATCTTTAGCAGCATCTAGTACACACACTGCTCCCTCTTACAAAGGACAGATAAGCCAAAGGAAAAATATGATCCTGGCTTAGGCAACAGCTGCAGAATGTTCTCCCCTCACCCCAGGAACTGACAAACAGGTGTGCGCACGCATTGCTCGCATACCATAAAGGGGAATACTGGCTTCGAAATGCGTTCGTGCACTGCCATCTGCCTTGCCCTAAAGGACTAACAGTCCAGGGTTCAAATTCTGTCTACAGCTTCGATTTAAAACACGGGCTGCAAACCTTTTGTTAATATGCAGCTTTAAATAGGGAGACCTCGTGCCAAGCTTAAGTTTTTCTGCACATGTACCAGCTCTTTGTGTCTGTGTTTAAAACTAGTTTCTAAGTCTTGCCCTCTTCCTCTCGCTATACCCACTGTTACAATATGCCAGTATCATTATTTTCACAATTTTCCAGATACTGTAAATATTTTCCGAGCACAGAAAGTCTTCTTTCCCTTCCTTCTCTTCTTCCTCCCAGCTCCCCTGACTTGGATCTCAGGTCTAGGTCGACCAGTAGAGGCAAAAAGCAGAGCACAAGGGATCAAAGAGTCTGCTAAGATTTTCCACAGTGGGAAGCCTAGCTGATGCCCAGGTTCAGCTCAGCTCCCCCAACCACCTTTAGTGTCTACATCACACCAACACACTGTTATTAAACGTTTTAGTTTGAACTACAGCCATGTGCCACATGATGACATTCAGGTGATCAGACTGCGCACAGGACCACGTACAGGCCTGTGGTCCCGTAAGGCTGTGTCAGAGCTGAAAAATCCCTATCACCCACTGACTCTGTAGACACTGCAGCCCCAAACATTAGCCCCGTGTCTGTGGTGATGCTGGTGTATTGATGCTGGTGTAAACCAACCGACTGCACTGCCACGCGTATAAAAGCAAAGCACAGAGTTATGTACAGTACATAATACTATGTTACTGGTTTGTGTGTTTACTATACTACCCTTTTTTATCTTTATCTCAGAGTGCACTCTTTCTTATAAAGAAAAGTTTGCTGAACATCTCGTCTTTACCAAGACCCTTGATTGCATCATGATTTACTGTGCTTGATTTAATCTCAGGCTGTCTAGTGCAGAAACATGCTACACAGGCTTGCAGCCTAGAAGTAACAGGCCGTACACACCATGCAGCCTGGGTGTGCTGTGGGCTGCACCATCTAGGTTCCTATAAGTGTGCTCTGTGATGTCCGCACGACACAATCGCCTAATGGTGTAACTGCTCAGAACGTGTCCCTGTCGTTAAGTGGCGCACAACTGCGATTTCAAAAGCTGCAAAAATATGCCGAGTTCCCCTATACCTTTATCCAGTTTCTGCTAAAGTCAACATTTCATAAAATTTCAGTACAATTATAAAGATACAAGAAAGTAACATTGATACAATGTACAACTAACTAAACTACAGACTGTTCAAATTTTACCTGTTTCTCCATTAATGTCCTGCTTTTGTTCCAGGGTCCAACCCCGCACTCCAGTTAGTTGTTAATTCTCCTGAGTCTGCAATGTGAGTTTCTCCAATTTTACCTGTTTTCGGTGGCCTTCCCTGGGGTGTGTGACCTTGACACATTTGAAAGCACTGGCCAGTTATTTTGTAGAATATCCCTCAATCTGGGTTTGTATGATGCTTCCTCATGATCAGAAACAAGAGGTTATGCATTTTTGACAAGAGTAACACCACAGAAATGACGACACGTCCTTCTAACTGCATCTTCTCGCTGGGTTCCTGGTGCCCACTGGTGACGTGGATCTCGACAGGTTGCTAACATGGTATCTCCAACTGTTTACATTTTTCCTCTCTACCTAATTATTATCTTGGGGGACATACTTTAGAGACTAAGCAAATATTCTGATTTTCCTCAAACTTTCACCCACTAGTCTCAGGCGGATTTGTCCACAGTAATTACTACAGTATTGCTTGCCTAATGGTGAGTTTCTATTTCCTGCTTTCCATGTTTATCCGTTGGAATTCTCCTGTAAGAGAGAGTTGTGCCTCCTCCTCTATTTATTTAATCCACTATGTTAGCCTGGACTCATGGATACTTATTTTACTTTATTCTATGCATTAAAATCCCCCACTATCATTTTCCTCTTATCACTCAAATTGTTCCAGCAAGCCCCAAACTTTTTATGAGCATTTCCTTAATTCCAAGCACCACAAGGTGCTCCAGTCTGATCTTGTATTTTCTCTGCCTCAAGCCTGGAATCGACTACTCCAAAAAACTCCTGCCTCCTTTCGTGGGAGGGTCACGTTTAAAAACTATGAGCAGGGCACTCACCGTGCTGTGTTCTCACCGCCGGGCCCCGAGCTTGGACAGCCACCACCAGTATTTGCTTCCTTATGAAACTCGTTGGCTGGAAATCATGAGCATTACTTGGGAGCTGGTTAGAAATATAAGTTCTTAGGCCCCACCCCAGACCCACTAGACCAGAATCTTTGAAGGTCTGGTGCAGGAGTTTGCATTTTAGCAGGTTAACAGACTCACCAGATGGTTTATGAAATGCTGCTTTAACGAGGAAAAGCTAGTTTTCCTTCACTATAAACCCTGTATTCACTTTTCTATGTGTATCCCTCATAAAAAACGGGAAAAATTAGTCTTCATGACTTGGGTATAAATCATATCTTTACTGCCACAACTAATAAAACTATAGGTGAATGCCTCATTTGTTAAGATACTAAACACTTCCGTATTCTTATTTTCCTATTCTGTTTTTAAATGTGGTGGCCACAGTAGTAGTTACAGAGTACAAATCCTGTCGCTTTCACACAAAGGTTGTAAGTCAGAGCCTGTCAACTCCTGCCTATACGTATGACCTAACAGCCACATGGTGACTGCACACGTATGAGCCCCTTGCAGCACTGGCCTCTAAAGTCGGGCTGCCTGGGCCTGACCGACCTGCTCTAGCACGTGGCCCGCAGAGCTCTCCTCTCTGCCTCGGTTCTCTTCCCCCCGAGACGGAACGACTGCCCGGGTGGAAGAGGCACTGCGAAGGTTAGAGAAAGCATGTGCAGTCCTCACAGCTATGGGGCACAAAAGAAGTCCTCAGAAGCTTTATTATTGTTTGAATTAGTAAATAAAAGTGCAACTAGAGGTTTTGTTTTTTGGAATGGGGAAAACAGGGAAAATTGTGCCAAAGGAAAGTCCTGCTGTATCTTCTCTAGTAGGGTAGAATAAAGTACAGGACCAGAGAGCTCTAGTTATATAAATAAGACAAAACCCTCAGAAGTTAATAAACCAATGTTTTAAATCTTACTTTTTGTAAAATTGTTATAAAAAGTGTTATGACATTGACATCAGGTACACCTATGGTCAAGGGCTAAGGAAAATATAAAAAATTAAAACAATTTCATCTGTTGAGGTGGTGGAATCACGGGCACATTTTCTTCCACTCTGTTTTATCAAAATCACGTGCCAGCAACTCCTTTAATGCGACAGCAGTGAAAGCAAACTAGTCCGATTATAGAGACATCACCCATTTCCTGAGTCTAAGCATCCCACTCGGTGCTCCAAACAGCCCTGCCTCTCTCCACTCCACAGAGGAGGAAGTGGACTCGGTGATAACGCAGCCCGCCCAGGTCACACAGTGGGTAGGACAGGAATTCACCTCTGCCCTGACTCCAAAGTCTAAGCTCGTAACCAATGTTGGGGACATGCTTCTTTGTTCACAAATGCTGGACTGGCTGCGCCAAAGTGAGAATAAAGTATAATCACTATGTGGAATTATCTCTTGTGGGACACAGCAGTAGTCATAAGATCTGGAATAGTAATAAAATTTTAAAACAGTTACAATTCTACGTGAAAAATGAAAGACAGCATAAAGCAAACAAGACTCCTCTGAGCACACTTTCCTTCCAAAAACTCAGGTGGCACTTCAAAGAAATGTGAATTTCCAAAGAATACCGTTTAAAATAACCTCTCAGGTGAAAAATAAATTATATATACAAGACACAATACACTATTAAAATACCCTATAATTCTCAAATAATTACCTAAATTCTTACGTTACTTTATTTGCGAATTATAGAAACTCTTGGCCTAGTATTACCGTCTCTACGCTAGGAGGGAAACTAAGTGAAATAGAACTGGAATGAGTCACTCATGGTTTCGTGATACGCTATCAGCAAAACTGGTTATCAAGTTATGGACTCTGCGTTCAGCGTAATAAACACTTCTGGGAAGAGGCGTTCAAAGTTTTCACAGCAAGTGTCAACCTTCCACACAAAGGTTTTCAAGAACATTTTTAGTTCTTCTACCATAAAGTTCTTTTTTAAATTAAACGGTTTTCTACTAACCATTTGTATTCTAAACATGTGCTTAACTGCCACAGCCCTAATTCTTAAAAAAAGAGACAAGAAAAGGATCTCCCATATAGATCCAAAATAAAATGTTTTAAAAACCTAAGGACAGTTAAAATGGAGAGCAAAGCCAGTAGGTTGCATCAGGGTGAGATAACTCATTCCGGCGTTTGAGTGTGGAGTCTAACAATTCCGCACTACGGTGCTAAACACTTTCCTGAAGGCGAGAAAAAGAGGGTCAACTTTTTCATCGGCTGTGAAATACAAGTGGGGAGACAAATATGTAAGCAAAATGGTAATTGTAGGGTCTTACTAAAACTTCAAACTTGGCCCTTTTTAGGGCCATTAAGATTACAAAAAGTGAGTGGGGGGTCACTATCTACTAGGAATGAAAACAAAAGACGGGATCTTGTTAGGTACGGAAGTAAAGGGAGTCGCCGCTCGGCACAGGTACGTTTCCCGTTTACACTGTGAGCCTTACAGGACTTCTGCTCCTCGTCTCAAAGTCCAACCAAACATTTATCCCACCTCACCCTATGCAGTATTTACAAGACTGTTTCTCTCTCCTTCTTTCTTTCTCTCCTTTTACTCCAAAACAAAAACACCCCCTACCTGCTTCGTTTTAAGGTTTTTGCCGTAGGGAGGTGGGGGTGGGGACAGATCGTTTCTGGAAGATTTTTCAAAAATGTATCAGATCAAATATTAAAACATGGAAAAGTTGTATACGGATTTTATGTACTTACAAATTCCAGCGGAGTTTTAAATCGACCACGGTCAACGTCAGGGGAACACTTCCAGCGTTCTGGACCACGAAAGCAGGCGGTACCCCCTCGGACGCCGGCCGAAGAGAATGTCGCCTGTCCACGTGACGATGACCTCTGCTGGGAGGGGAGTCGCCCGCGGAATGCTGGGACTGGTAGTCGCTCTGCCCCGCCCCCTCAGTTTACACCCGCCCCCCGCCCCCCTGCTCCACTGCCCAGCGAGCCGCCAGCGCCAGGCAGTGGTGAGTGCGCGCAACAGAAGTGCGGGCGTCCCCGCCTTCTCGGGCTGCAGTTTGACAGACAGGCAAGGCGGGCAGCTCTGCAAGACGACCCTAACTCTTACAGTGATCCCCTAATTCAAAGGCTGCAAGAGCCCATAGAGCCAACACACTGAGAGGCACTACCCAATGGTAGAGGTCAGCACCAGTCAGACGACTTGAACCTGGCCTCTACCCTTTCGAGGTGCGTGTGGTCAAACTCGGTTTGCTCCTGTCCAGTGGGGTTGTTGTAAAAGAGCTTATGTAGTAACAGTGTCTGCTAAATGATAGTAGCACATGATGATAAAAACAGCTACTATATGGATCTATTAACTTTGTAAACGTGAAACCTGAAAAATGGAAAGAACATATTAATGTGGTCTTTTAATCTTAATTATAATTTTTGTGTATGTCTTCCCTAATACCCTAGGGATAAAGAATACACTCGTTAATTTAATTCATATAATTATTAGACATGTTATGTGCCAACACAGATGTTTAATAACCATATGAATTAATGAGTACAGGGGTGGGCAAAAGTAGGTTTGAATTCAACCACCCCAGGAGGCAGTAGGGCTAACCCCACTGAGCAGGTCACTGAAATTCGGGTTTGTCTACTGATTTTCAAAGATGACAGGAATGTGTAAATAATGAAGGTGAGCAATTTGAGCACTCACAAGATTGTACCTAAGTGCAGTGTGCCATCATGACATTCTTTTGAGTTAATAAAGCTGTTGTAATAATCACAACCTAAATGTCTTCCCATACAGAAAACCTACTTTTGCACAATCCTGTATATTGTTATAATCATTCTTTCCTTACCTGTCTTCTTCAATTTAGTGAATTACTCTACATATTTCAAATTCCCAAAGCAATTGCCCAACATCCAGAGCTCATGTCTCTTTTTGGTGGCCTAGCAATCCCTTTATTGGTGTTGAGTCTACTGTCTCTGTAATGCCACCTGTTTTGGACACACCTGTAGTTTAGAAAACATCCCTGGAAGAATATGTGGTTTGCCTAGCTTTCTCTCACCATGAAAGGTGGTATTTGTAGGGGTTGCTAGGCGAGGGGGGCAGGTATGGCAGAGCTAGGGTTATGTATTCTTATTAGATGAAATGGGGAAAATCCTAAGCAAATATGTGTTAAAGTTACCATGCCTCTGATTTTACTTTTGATTCCCATGATTCATTTCTTTGAGAAGCCATTCCTAAGCTTTACCCTTTTTTAATGATGACAAGCATTTGTACTGATGTCATAAAAAATGACAAGCATTTTTAATGATGAAATAGCACATGTACTGATTAGTCGATAATATGTAGAACCTCTTGTCCCTTCTCTTTTCGATATTTCCCCAAACCTAAGTTTTACAAGTCTATACCCAAGTCACTGTCCTGGTAAACGTATTCAAGAGGCTTTTAATATATGCATTGATGTTCATAATAGAATGTTGTATATTAATACCATAGTTTTATATCCTTTAATAATTATTACAGTGCTTATATCATGAGTACTGTAATAGGCACCTTATAGAGAAAGCATTACTTAAGTAAAAAACAGGTATTAACTGTCAACACTTTTCAGCATTTTGTCAGAAAAGAAGTCCTACAAATTTTCCAAACACACTATCTAACCCAGCCTGACAAGGGAGACTATGCTTTTAATTTTCCGTTAAAAGGTTTTTTTTTTTAAGTAGCCTTTCTGTGTGACTGTTCCTCCAGTTTCTTTGGCTATGTTGTACACAGTAAACTAAACTAAACAAACTAAAACCTAGGTGACTCTGTAAAGCATGTAATTCTTTGTATATGTGGCCAAATATATGGCCTATCAGTGAAAACACAGAACGTTTTCATTAAATTGAAATTTGTGCTGTTAGAACAAATGAGTTGCTCAGACGCATTCTACAATGATTTAAAATACTTGAAAGAATAACCAATACCTTCAAAACTTGGAAATCATTGTAATTTGTATCCTAATTACAATTTTTAAAATCTTTTCATAAAAATCAATTATAAAAGATTAAGTGTATATTTTGAAGGTAACAATCTTTCAGCACTCAGACTTGACACTAAATGCCCCTTCCTTCAGTGTATGTAAACTAGGTTAGATATTTGCAGGTTACCTGCGTCCATAAGTATGGTATGCGGATATGAAACAAACTCATGCCTTCTTATTCAGCAAACTAAACGCAGGAAACCCTAACATCAAATGCAGCACATTAAGTCATGCCCAGAATCAAAGTAAAAATAACGGATCACAACTTAAAATTACAACTATCTTTATTTGTTCATTTCTCTTTGTCCATAACAGCAATAACAAGATTCCGGAAGAGTGATGATGGAATACAGCTTTCATACAAAAGCCAGGACTGACCACTTTTTTGCTGTGCGCACCTTTCGCAAGTGTAAAGCCACCCGAGTACGCCTGCAGTTTCGACTGTGTACACTCTCCACAGGTGACTTAGAATTTAACTGCGCTCATAAGCAGCCTGAAACCAAAATGTTCTCAAGATGACACCTGCAAAAATACTGTCGTCAACATCACTCTTGCTGGGAACATTTCCAGCCTTGGCTAAGGGAGCAGTCGATCAGACAGGTTTCAGGGCAACTGCGCAACAGTCTGGGGATGGAAACGTCTCCGTCTCCGCCACCCTCCGCCCTTCCAGACACTCGGCACTGGGAGCCGGGCACGGGCGTCTCCCGCGTGCGGGCAACAGTTGCCACGAGCAGCTGGGTTCAGGACACGCAATTTGCCCAGCCAGCTGTCCCTTCTGCGCCGTCCCCTCCCTCCCTCTCCCAAAGCCGAAGACAGCGACGCCTTCCTCCCTCCTCTCCTCCTCTTTGGTGCCTTCAGCCAGGAGGCGGGAGTGACCCTCAGCAGCTGACCCAGCGCAGACACTGCCTCTCCTACAGCCCTCGGACACACCATGGGCCCAGAGGCCGCTTTGCAGCACAGCAGCGACGACGGCGGCGGCAGCCCCAGCGACTCTCAGCTGCCCCCCTGACCACCGCGACCACCGGCCAGAACCCTGAGAAGCCACCGCTACCAACGGTTAGTGACTCTAGGGCCCTCCCAAGTCACCTTCGTGATAAACTCAAACTACGACAACAACTATGGCGGGCGAGGGGCGGAGGGCGGAGCCGGTGATAGGATGGGGCGCGTACGTCACACCCAGGCCCCCCCTGCGGGAGGGAAGGCGCCGGCTCGCCCCTCAAAATGGCGGCGGCAGTGACGCGCCTGCGTACGAAACTACTTCGCCGTGGCGCCACGGCCGGCGGGAAGTGAGGTTTTCGGAAGAGCCGCCGGAAGTGTACGGTGGCTCGGAGCCCCAAGTGGTCAAAGTAAAGTCCCCGATGGGAAAACGAGCCCAGATGGAAGAGTTCCGGCCCCATTCTGTAAAAGAGGAAGTGAGAGAGAGCACCTATAACCTTCGGTCCCGGCAGCGAAGGCAGCCGCAGCTCCAGGAAGCGGGTGAGATGAAGACGCGAAGAGCTGCCCTCCTTGAGCAGCAGTCCTCACAGAAACCTCTGCAACAGCCGTCGCCGGTTATGGCCCGGAGAGGGTTACGGGACTCTCATTCCTCAGAAGGTGAGAATAACGGAGGTAACGTTCCCTCAATCCCCGTAGCGAGCACAGCGAGCGGCTTTCTCCCCAGCTCGTCCCTGTCGGGGTTCGGGTGGCTCCTACGCCCGGATGGGAGGGAGTACGTCCCCTGGTCGGGTCCACCTCGACCGCAGGTGGGAGAGAGGCACAGGCGGGAGGACTGGAAAGGCAACCGCGCGGAGCGATGAGCAGGGCCCGGGGGCTACGGGGGCCCTGCGCATCCCCGGGCTTCGGTTTAGGGGGTGTCAGGATTGCCTCTTCCTGCAGGGACGGCGAGTTAGGTGGCAGGCGGTTTCATTTCGGTTTACTCTGTCCTGTAACACTTTCTGCTAAAGCCACTTCCATTTCCTCCTTTGACTCTCAGAGGCCAACGTTCCCCAGCTGTGAATTATGATTCTAATCCAGCCTTCCAGCCTTTTCCCATCACTATCCACGTGGGGAGGGAGGGAGGAAATTTGTGGGTGGGTGTTTTGCGGGATAGTGTAATTGGTGAACTGACTTGAGACCCCACCCAAATACATACACTGAAATGGGGTGTCGGTTATCCTGAACTTGAAGCCCCCAGTGCCTGATAGACTTGGGCTGATTGATCTTTCTCAATTGTGGTGGTCTGTGCCAAGAATTCGCCACGTTGGGGGCCCGCGGTGTAATCTCAGGGGTTAAGTAGCCTTACGAAGCACGATTCTTAATTAGTTTTCATCTAAATGGGCCAAAAGTATACTGACAAAGTGAGTGTATAGTTTTACGTGAGTCACAGGTGAATCAGCTCCCTTAATCCGTCCTCTCCCACCTTGCCCCCCCCCCCCAGTCCCCACCTAACCGTCACAGTGCTGTCTCCTGTCAGCTGCCTGTAAGGCACCTGTGAGGTGAGAACCAGGGGATTTGAATCACAATGGGATTACAAAAACCATTGATGGATATAAACAGGACAAGGATTTTCAGCTTAGAGCTCAGTAATACATTGCACATTTGCTGATGGATTTGAAAATGCATTGACTTTGGAAACTTTATATTAAAGATATGTAAGCTACTGGCCCTGGCTGGCGTAGCTCAGTGGATTGAGCTCGGGCTGCGAACCAGGCATTGCAGGTTCGATTCCCAGTCAGGGCACATGCCTAGGTTGCAGGCCATGTCCCCCAGCAACTGCACATTGATGTTTCTCTCTCTCTCTCTCCCTCTCCCTTCCCTCTCTAAAAATAAATAAAATCTTAAAAAAAAAAAAGGATATGTAAGTTACTATAGGGTTGTCACCCAAGACAGTCATTTGTGTGGAAAACAATACAATAATAAATAAGAATGAACTCTGTGTTTTGCATACTCACAGGCATAAATGTACCCTGTAAGTTATTATATTTTGTCAATTATGCTATTACAGTTGTCTTGATTTTCCCCCCTTTGCCCCCCCAGCACGCCCCACTGCCTCAGGAAATACCCCACCATTTTTCACATCCGTGGGTCATGGGTGTAGGTGTCCACTTCCTCTACCATACTTTACATCCCCCTGTCCGTTCTCTATCTGTTGGTACTTCTTAATCCCCTCGCCTCTTCACCAGTCCCCCCCCCACCCCCTTCCATCTGGCAGCCATCAAAACGCTCTCTGCATCCATGATTCTGTCTCTGTTTTTGTTTTCTTTAGTTTGTTTTCTAGAGTCAGTTGTTGACAGGTTTGTATTTTTTGCCATTGTTCATAGTTTTGATCTTCTTTTTCTTAAATAAGTCCAGCTTTTCATATAATAATGGTTTGGTGATGGTGAACAACTTTAGTTGTTGTGGGGTTTGTTTTTGTTTTTGTTTTGTTTGTTTGTTTTTGTCTGGGGAGGTCTTTTATCTGCCCTTCGGTTCTAAATGATAGTTTTGCTGGTTAGACCATTCTTAGTGGTAGGCCCCTGCTCTTCAGGACTTTGAATATTTCTTGCCAATCCCTCCTAGCCTGCAACATTTCTTTTCAGAAATCAGCTGACAGTCTTATGGGAACTCCCCTGGAAGTAACTAACTGCTTCTCCCTTGCTGCTTTTAAGATTCTCTTTAATCTTTGGCATTTTAATTATGATGTGTCTTGGGGGCCCCACTCTGTAGTTTTATTTCTTAAGATTATAATATTTCTGACCTTCCTATATTTGAAGGAACATGTTATACTTGAGTACTTACGTTAATTCTGTGTCTCCTTCAATATCAGGAAGAATGCTTTGCACATATTTTTAAAAGTAAATATGTTAAATTGTACCGACTCTTTCACAGAATCTACTGTAGTTAGTAAGTTAATTTTATAACACATAAAGGATTTACCTCTATTTTAATATATCTAGAAGGATCTAAACATTTTTTACTCTTTTCTTCCATACCACTTGTGACACTCTAGCCCAGTGATTTCCAGCCTTTTGATCTCATGGCAAACATAAACTAACTACCAGAACCCTGCAGCACACCGAAAAATAATATATTTTTTTGCCAATCTGACAAAAAAAAAAATAGGTATAATTTTGATTCATTCACACCAGGTGGCTATTGCTGTGTTGGCTGTTGTCATTTTTTGTTTGACAATCTAAGGGAAAAGAGGTCAGTGCCCCTAATCAGTCAAGTATTGCATATTTCAAAAATTCTTGTGGCACACCAGTTGAAAATTGCTGCTCTAGCCCATGTTTTACATTTTCTTAAGTAATGCACTCTTGCTGTAAAGCCTGAGTGAGGAGCAGTTTCTTTTTTTGTCTTAAGAGTAGTTCTGACTAGTTAAATTTGTAAGTTTGATAAACCTAATTACACGTTTCTAAAGAAATTAATTACTTGCATTTCTGCTCACATGTTGCTGTTAATGTGTGTAATCTCTACCCAGATCGTGTATCTGAGTTTTAACGACTGTCATATCTGTTCTCCAGAGAATGAGCCGTCTCCGCAAACTGTTCCAAGCCAGACAGTCTTAAAGAATACTGTGATGAGAACACAAGAGGCTACGGGTGAGATGAGCGATTGTATTTTTTTCCTTACCTGCCACCTTTTTTTATGTATAGCTATGGGACTCATCAAGAGTCCCAAATCATACCATAGTCAGAGTTTTAGTGAATGTTCATAATAAGTATTTTATTGAACTAAGCAGTGTGTCAAGAAGAGACAGTATGTATTTAAGTACCTAAGTGTTAGCCCCTTCATATATGTTAAGTCAGTCACAGAACTGTCACAAAGCCCTTTTCTTGTGCCCAAGTACCTCGCTGTCACTCTCCCATGTAATAATTAGCTACCCGGTGATGCAGGTGGGCAGACTACCTCATCTGCCTTTCACGTGGAGTGGATTAGATGGTCTCCATGGTAAAATCATGACACAGTGTGGTCAGCTCGGTCCTACATTTCATCGGATCTAAGATATCATCATCTTAAGACAAACCTGCTTTATGTGACATCTGGAAGGAAGGATGCTGCCAGACCGCAACATGCCGTCGGCTGTGTGCTGCACCCAGTGTCAGAGCTGCGGACGTCTTCCCACAAGTGTTTGCATCTCGGTCTCAGTGTAACTTGGAAGCAGGCTGCATTTGATAATCCAAGTTTTAAAAACTTCACTGCTTGGAAAAGCAGGGGAAAGAATTCACTTCCGTTACTGATGCTTAGTATCTTTTGTTTTAGTTCCATTTATTTTGTTTGCTTTTTTTGTTGTTGTTGATATTAGGATACCCCCGTAACAAATGATCATAGCTTTTGAAACTGATCATCCCAGGATGTTTTTTTTTTTTTTAACCCAAATCCTGACTAATTTTCTTAACCATTGCTTCTAAGGAGATAATACTTTAGGGTTTCAGCTGTTCTGTTCTCAATTTAGAACAAAATATATCTGATTCAAGTTCCGTTCCCTTTATGTTTAATTCCTTGAATAGCCTAGACTATGTTAGGATTATAAACTATCATAGAAAATGCTTTGAGTAATCACTGCTATACTCAGTATACTCCAGGCCATTTGGAAAAAATATATTCTTGAAATTTTATTTACAGTAGATTTAATTGCATGTCCTGTATTCCTGGAAAAGCAATAATTTCTTATTTTTTGAACTTATAAAAATGGTAGAGTTAAGTGAATTGATGTACCAAAGACCATTGAGCACCAGCCTATAGACCATTTAAAAAATATTACATAGAATGCCTTGAATAGTCTTTTCGAGTTCACATTAGGTCTGTATTTAAGGATTGATAATGAGGTACATGGCTGCATAATCTGTGGAAAGACCCTGGATCTTGGTTGAGTTACCCGCCCTTAGCCTCAGGCTTTATGATGCAGACACCGGCCTGCAGTGTCCGTGGCGTCATGGATGAGACATGAGACATTCACACGAACTACGGAGTCCTGTGTGGAGGAAAAGGGACGGCCTGGCTACCCTCTCAAAGGAGGTTTTTATTGGCTTTTAATTTGCCCAGGAATATAAGTAAAGTTCATTAATCATTGTCAGGCAGTAAGGATCAAATAATAGATAACATACAAAGAACTCTGAGGGCCTATTCTGAGTTAGGGTCTGTTAGCTAACAGGCTACAAAACTCTGGGAAGCAAACTAATTTCCTGCCCGGACCTTTATTATTTAATTAAGAGCATTCTTAGCGAAGCAGGTTTCACAGGAGTTTACATATTCTTTCTCAGGCCTGATCACCTGGGGAACCCGCCCTTTTCAGCACAGGGCTGCACCACCCTCTGTCATTGTTTTAGGATTGAGTCAGACAGGGGAAGTAAGGCAGCCAAGAGATTAGGAGAGACTTCTCCCAGACAGAATGAGGACTCAGGCTTTGTCAAAGCCAAGGGGTAAGGGTCCATCACCCCCTTTGTCCATAGCCCCCCAAGTCCTTCCTTGGGGCCTCCACGTGATCGTGCCTGTCTTAGGTTGTTCCCCCCTTGGGGAATCTTACCCGTCATTGGCTAACTGATCAAGCATTGGGGGTCAGTTATGAAAAAAGGAGCAGAAGCGGAGCTCCTGCCAGGGAGATAAGCTTTGTCTCCTTAGTGGTTTATGGTCCCAAGGTCACTCACTCAGCCTTAGCCAAGGATGGGTTACAGCTCCTGAAACCAGGCAGGGCGGTTCCCAACACTTTATCTATGGTACTTACTATGCGTTACTCACAAGACCACTGCAAAAATGATACAGTACAGATTCGCAGGACCATGTTGACAGTACACTGTGCGTGCAATGTAACTAGAAATGAGTTAGTGCATCTTTGGTAGATTAGAGGTACTCGGGGCTCTCTTACTCTAAAAAGTGCTTTAAAATTTTTTTCTCCATCTAGCACTTGGCATGCTCCCATCTCATGCCTCTTCATGAAAGGAATCATTAAGTAAAGGCTTGTAAGTCTGTCTAGCAGAGGAGTTATTAAACAGGAGTCACTCTTTGATGGAGGACTGCTTCAAATACGAGGTTAACGATAGGCCCTTTCCCTTCCTTACAGAACCATAGACTTTCAGTGCCACTTAATATTTAGAATATTGTATATTCTCTGGTTGTATATGGGGCCACTGGGGTGCTCTGAGAAAAAGTTGTCCAAAGATGCCCTTAAGAATGGAGACCTAAACCAAGAGGACAGTTTCTAAAACAACCTAGTAAAACAGCAACATCATTGGTCCTCTGATCCCTCCTCCTGGTACTGTCTCTTTCAGGTATCTTACGTAGGGCTGTGTGCAGTGGCGGATACAGGAAGTGCTTCTTAAGTGAGAAGATGGGGGCTGAAATAGTCATTGATGACTATAGATAAGATTAAGTTTTAGCTTCCAATTAAACCTGAAAAGGGTGGGAATACAGAGGAGAAAAAGAGGATGGTAGTTGTAATAGTGGGAATAACAGATTTATTTTTAAAGCTCATTATTTATGTTCTAAATACCTGATGTACGAAGTGCTAGCAACTGAGATGTTTCATGGAATCTTAGAGCTGGAAGATTGAGGAAGTCATTCCTAAATCCTCAAAGTTTCCGACAGTGCGGGTGTCCCTTTGTCCGCACCCATTCATGGACTGATCACCTTCTAGATACGGGAATTATTCCCTCAATGTCTGTTCTGTTTTGGAGATAAGACCGAT
Organism: Tonatia bakeri; assembly: GCA_004024845.1. Classification (NCBI taxonomy): domain Eukaryota; kingdom Metazoa; phylum Chordata; class Mammalia; order Chiroptera; family Phyllostomidae; genus Tonatia; species Tonatia bakeri. The sequence goes on from PVIA01001370.1 coordinate 87,169, forward strand.
ACTTTTATTTTTAATATTGAAATAAAAGGTGCTTTGCTGTAACTTTTTCTTGTTGGTATTAGTTCTGCCTTTCTGAGCTACACATAATCAATTCAAACATTTTTCTACATCTGTCTTTAAGATGTACAAAGACATGCTCAATGAGTGTTTTTTGAACAAATGAATGACGGTCCTTTCAGGACTTCTAGATGCTGTGAAGGAAATTGGATTAAATCAGTTTTGTAGAAACATGGGCAGTCAGTGTAATGGAGGGGCCATGATAGCCAGATCTGTGTGCTTTTTGCATTTCTCATGTGGAGCCAAACATAATGCTTTTTTATAGAGACAACTGAAATCAACCCAAGTTTAGGTATATATTGGGGTTGAGATTGTTATGTGAGGCTCCTTGACAAAGCACACCTTGGATTTCTAGGCTAACATTAGCATTCCATTTACTGAGATTGTCTTCCCCATTAATCCTGTGACATTGAACCAGAGTCTGAAACAGGCCCTGGCTAATGTCAATATCTTACCTAAAATGAGAATTTACATTCTTGGAGGGAATGTATTAACTCTCAGGGCGTTAACTCTGAAATAAAGTATGGCGTAAATAATCCACAATAAGGGTACACTACAAATGGAATTTGGTTCTTTTTTTTTTTTTTTAATCAAAAACAACTTCAATTACAATTGACAGTATATTAATTTGAGGTGAACAGTGTCAGATTTTCATTTTTAATTGAGAAATTTAGGAGAGTTTTGTTTGGTGTTCCTTTCTTTTTATACAAATTTGGTCTGCTGAGAAAAACTACTAATTTTTCCCTCAAGTCAATAAATTTTTTATGGCAGGAAACTTGTCTCTAGTTCACAAGTGTATCCTTATACTTAACATAATAGAAAGCTCAGAGAAACCTTTTTTTTAATTATAATAAATCTAGTATATTGAGTTTATAATAAATCTAGTATATTGAGTATCTTATTTTATATATTTTTTAATGTTTCCCCCCATATTAGTGATGAGTGAAGATATTTCAATCAGCCTGTGTAGACCCTCTCTGAGAAGTGCAAGATCTGGTAAGAAGTTATTTTGTTTGTTGGTTTCATGTCTCTATAAATACAATTTCATTCTTGTGTACAGTAGTCCATGTGTTCCTGTAGTTCAGAATTCATCGTGAAATGTACCACGAAAAGGCTCCCCGCGCCCTCTCTTCTTACCCACCCGGTCTCATCAGAGGCAGTTGGTGTTGTCAGTTTTTTGGGTATTCTTCTGGAGACATGGAGATACAAGGAAATTCATGTATAAATGATCTTTTCCTTTTTTTTTAACGCAGATTTTAGCCCCATAAATGTTTTTTGCACTTTTTTGCACTAAATCTTTTAAAAAGATTTTATTTATTTATTTTTAGAGAGAGGGAGAGAAAGAAACACTGATATGTGAGGAAAACATTAACTGGTTGCCTCTCGCATGCCCCCAGCTTGGGGGACCTCGCCCACAACCCAGATGCGGCCCCGACTGGTGATCGGATCTGCGACCTTTTGGTTTGCAGGACGACGCCCAACCCTCTGAGCCACACCAGTCAGGGCTGCACCTTTATGATGTTTATTTTCATTTTTATTTAACATATATTGTGACATTTTCATGTAAGTATAGAAAGGGCTGGCTGGCTTCCTTGTCCTTTATAAGAGGTGTTTCTTGTATGTTGCTATGATTCTTTTTGTTAGCACGATAATTTTAAACTAGGGTCAGGGACTTTTTATTCTTCCCAGTATAAGGCTAATAAAAAGTCCAATACTGAGGCTTTGTGGCTCAGCACATGAAATTTCTCTGCCTCAGTTATGTTTTTCTTGCCTAAAACTTTGAAAGGGTGTTACCCTTAAACTCATCTCATGACTAGGAAAGAAAACTAGTCAGGTCATTCCGAATAGTCTACTTCTGCTTCCCTTGCGGAGGTTCGGGCCGTAAGTATGCTTTATTATGGGAACTAGCAGGGAAGCTTCTTTACGTCCATGTTACATTTCTACCTCTGCCATATTCTGTACGAAGAACTTAGGTGATTCTTTTTATGACTACCAAGTATTATAACGATAACGATCTGTTAAGGTTTTGATGATGAGCCTGTGGTAAAGAACCGTATGATGCATTTCCTTTCAGGCTCTAATCTCTTTCTCACTATCTCTCTTGCAGATTCAGCGTACAAAACAAATGGAAATACTGAAATGAGCGAATTAGGTTTGTTAATTTCTCATTTTCTAGGTTCTTTTTGGGGATTCTGATAATCAGTAGAATACAGGAGTACGTGCTTTCGGTCACTGGTTTGAGAATAGCACTTTATTCATTATCTGGGCATGTGGAGCGCTGTCCCAGCCACCAAGGCCTTATTTTGTAATGCTGTTAAAATGCACGTAAGAACAAGCACATTGTAGTTTTATTTAGCCTTTGTTAAATTTACACTGTTGAGAGAAATAAGTTAACAACTTAGCAATTAAGGTTTTCTTGAATTACGAAGTGAATTAGAGATGTTTTTCATAGTAAGTTTGGTGTCCTTTGTCATGTTTTTTGACCTGGTTTAAATTCTTTTCAGTAGTCGGCGAGGTTTGGGTTTTTTTTTGTTGTTGTTTTTGTATAAGACATGAAATACCAAGATCTGTGGCTTGAAGTGACTCTACGTTGATTGTGGTTGAACTTAGTTTTAAGTTAAAGTTCTTTTCTAAATTAGGAGATGAGTCAGATGGAGGGAAGCTTCATTTTTCTTTATAAATAGTTGCAGCTCTTTTTGAATTTATCTCTCACTTGCGCTCAGGCTGATGCTCTAGAGACTTTAGGGTCTACAGTGTCCGGGCCCTGAGAGTGACTCGTGCGGTTTGTGGCTGCCATGTGTGCTTCTGTCACCCCAGAGCTTCCCAGCGCTGTATTTGCAGACTGGGAAAAGGGTTTATAAGTCAGGCTCTTTTTTTAAGCTTTTATTTCTTTGACTAGAGATTTGTGGGATGTGTTGGTGTGAGGAGGTTTTTTTTTATAAATTTATTGGGGTGATTAAGTCAGGCTCTTAATTGGAAGAGAACTTGGAGATAAAATAATTCTGCACTTTTACTTTCTATGCTAGAGTCAGAAATCATTTTTATTAGGATTTTGGAATAAAAACTAACTTTAAATCAAGCGTTTTCCAGTTTAAAGGAAATTTCTATGAGATTAGTACGGAGAATAGAATATATCAAATGGTTGTTTGTGATGTTTGAACACTAGTAATATCCCCCAAACTGTTCTTTAATCTCTTCTGCCTGCTATCTCACTCTGACTTTTCAAAAGCGTGGTTGGCATTAAATGATTTTGCAGGTACCATTCTTAAAGGTGTCTGTACCAGGAGTCAGCAAACTATAGATTCTGAGTAAAATCTGACCTGCAATCCTGTTTTTTTATACAGCCTATGAGCTAAAAAAAAAAAAAAAGAAGATCATTACATTTTGTGAAATACCTATTTCTCATATATATCTATAAAAACTGAAAAAAGAGGTTTTTTTTTTTAATACAGAGAACTTATGTGGCTCAGGAACCTAAAATATTTGCTGTGTGGCTCTATATGGAAAAAGATTACCAACCCCTGATTTATACTGATGGCAGGAATAAAGACAGCACATCACCCAGATTGCCACTTGTTTGTTCTAAGAGTAAATTCCAAGAGGTACAAGAGGTACATACTGGACCTGGGTTTATTGTGACACCATGGCAGGTTGGATTTATTGTGACACTCCATGGCAGGTCGCACTGGCAGCACAAGCAGACAGGAGACACGGTGGCTCCTGTGTCTGTCTAGTCTCCTCCTTGAGAAGCACGACCACCTCGTTCATGACATCTTGTATCTTTGCCCCTAGAGAAAACACAGGGTAAGCCAAGTTGTATTTGCTCGGGTACCCTTCCCTCTTCACACCGACACATCCCACAGATCTCTAGGAACGGGGAAGTGTACATAGTGGCAGAAATATACCTGGAACTCTCTGTTTTCTTTAAAGACTGTGATCATACCAAAGAAGATGAACAAAGTGTTACAATTGGTGGTTTCACCAGAGGACATGGTTGTAAGTGATCTCTTCTAGTACCTTTTCCTGACTGGCGGAGGAGGTCGGAAAAGTGACAGCTCAGCAGCACTTTTCATTATTGCCCTGTGTCTACAAATTTGTCAAAGCCACGACTTTTATAATTTCCTAAAATAATGTTTTAAAATTAAGGGTATGATTGCTCCAAATGGGATTTTAACTTATCAAAGCTTCTGTATGAACATAGGGAAGAGTAATAATATCTATCTATCTATCTACACACACACACACACACACACACACGTGAGGCAAAAAGAGCTTTACAATTGTGAGTACGTGAAATATAGATCTTATTCTTGTATTATTTATTGTATTATTTTCCATATGAGCAACCATGAAGCTACTTTTGCCCCACCCTGCATATATTTTGTGTGTGCATATATATTTTTTACTTAATGTTTTAAACTTGTGCATGTAACAGCCAAGAAGTTTAAAATAAAGGAAGCTGAATAACAAAAGAGGGAAATGAAATTAAAACTTAAGTAGTCATAGATGCTGCTGATTCATTATCAGATTGCATGAAAATATTTTTCAACTTAGGCTAAAAAGGTGAAAACAAATGGAATTTTTAAAACTTTGTATGAAATCTAATTATTTAGAACTAATTTCAGATGATTTTTCTTAAGTTACTAAGTAATGTTTTTTATTCGAGTCTGAGAAATATGACCTAAAGCTTTAACTTAAAAGTTTCTATTCACTGATCCTAAAATCTATTCATTCATTAAAACAAACTTTTTTTTTTAAGGGAAAGGATGGAGGAGAAAGAGAAACATCGATTGTTCTGTCACTTATTTATGCATTTGTTGATTTTTGATGTGCCCAGACCAGGGATTGCAACCTTGGGGTATCAGGATGATGCTCTAACCAACAGAGCCACCCAGCCAGGGCAATGTTTATTTTTAACCACCTGCTATGTCAGTGACTAGACTAAATGCTAGAACCAGAAATATTGAACCCAAAAGAAGTACAAAAATTATTAAAAATAAATTAATGTAATGGATCAACATCAGCAAGCTAAAGGAAAATTACATGGTTAATGGACAGATGCAGGGAAAGCATTTGACAGACTCCAACACCTATCCATTATAAAAACTCTCAGTAAACTAGAAATAGAAGGGGACTCTCTCAGCTTGATTAAAACTACAAAACAACCCTACTGCTAACATACTTAGTGGTGAGAAACTGAAAGCTTTGTAACATCAGGTACAAGGCAAGGATGCCCTCCCACTCCTTTTCAGCATTGTGCTGGAAATTCAAGCTAATGCAATAAGACATGAAAAAGAAATAGAAGGTATACAGATTGGGAAGAAAGAAATAGTAGAACTGTCTCTGTTCACAGATTCCATTTCTCTGGTGATCATCTATGTAGCAAATCCAAAAGAATGGACAAGAAACTGCTGAAACTAATAAGCAATTATAATAAGATTGTAGGATAACAAGGTTAATATACAAAAGTAAATCATTTTTCCTATATACCAATAATGAGCAAAAGGTTTTTTTTTTAATTTAATCTTTATTGTATTTTTTCATTACCATTTAGTTCCCTTATGCCTCCCTCCGCGCAGCAGTCACTACATTGTTGTCTGTGTCCATGAGTCCTGTTACCTTTCTGCTCAAGCCCTCCACTCCCTCACCTCCCCTGCACCAGCTATCATCCTGCTCTCCACCTATGAGTCTGTCCCTATTTTCCTTATTTAGTTTATTCCCAATGATTTCCACATATGAGTGAAATCTTACGGTGTTTGTCTTTCTCTGATTGGCTTCTTTCACTTAGCATAATGTTCTCCAGGTCCATCTACACTGTCACAAAGGGTAAAGTTTTTTTTTTTTTCCGTTTGTTTGTTTTTTAACTGCTGAGTAGTATTCTGTTGTGTAAATGTCCCATAGCTGTTTTATCCACTTATCTACTGATGGACACTTGGGCTGCTTCCATATCTTGGTGATTGTAAATAACCCTGCAGTGAACGTGGGGTGCTTATGTTCTTTCAAATTAGTGTTTTGGATTCCTGCTGATATATTCCCAGAAGTGGGATTGCTGGGTCAAAAGGCAGATCCATTTTTAATTTTTTGAGGTATCTCCATACTGCTTTCCAAAGTGGCTACACAAGTCTGCATTCCCACCAACAGTGCAAGAGGGTTCCCCTTTCTCCACATCCTCACCAGCACTTGTTTGCTGATTTATTGATAGCCTTTCCGACAGGTGTGGGATGGTGTCTCTTTGTGGTTTTAATTTGCATTTCTCTGATGATTGGCGACATTGAGCATCTTTTCGTATGTCTGTTGACCATCTGTATGACCTCTTTGGTAAAGTGTCTATTTAGGTCCTTGCCTATTTTTCATTTGAGTTGTTTGGTGTTGAGTTTTGTTAAGCTCTTCATAAATTTTGGATATTAACCCCGTATCAGATGTATCGGCGAACATGTTCTCCCATTCTGTGCATTGTCTTTTCATTTTGTTGATGGTTTCCTTTGCTGTGCAAAAACTTATGTAGTTGTTTTTCTAAGATTTTATTTTATTCTTAGAGGGGAAGGGAGGGAGAAAGAGGGAGAGAAATACCGATGTGTGAGAGAGACACTGGTTACATTTCACACGCCCCCAACTGGCGACCTAGCCTAGGTATGTGCCCTGCCTGGAAATCGAACAGGTGACCTTTCGGTTCACAGACTGGCACTCAGTCCACTGAGCCACACCAGCCAGGGCCAAAAACTTTTTAGTTTGATGCAGCCCATTTGTTAATTTTTTCTTTCGTTTCCTTTGCCTGGGGAGACATCTGATGAAATGTCGCTGCCAGCATTGTCTGACACTTTGCTGCCCATGTCTTCCAGGATTTTTATAGTTTCAGGTCTAACATTAAGTCTTTGATCCATTTTGAATTTATTCTTGCGTGTGGTATAAGAAGTTGGTCTAGTTTCATTTTTCTGCACGTATCTCTCCAATTTTCCCAACACCATTTATTGAATAAAATATTTTTAGCCCATTTTATATGCTTGCTTTCTCTTTTGTTTGTTGGGGTTTTTTTGTTACTGCTTCAATTTCACTATATATAATCTCTCTATTCAGCTTCTCTGAATCTTCCTGATTTGGTTTTGGACAATTGAATGATTTTAGGAATTTATCCTTTTGTCCAAGTTGTCCAGTGTGTTGGCATATTCATAATATTTTCTTACAGTCCTTTGTATTTCTTTGGTGTCAGTTGTTATTTCTCCTCTTTCATTTCTGATTTTATTTATTTTTATCCTCTTTTTTATTTTATTGGTGAGTCTGGTTAAAGGTCTGTCCATCTTTATCTTTTCAAAGAATCAGCTCTTGGATTCATTGATCTTTTGTATTGTTTTTTTAGACTCTTTCATTTATTTCTGCTCTGATCTTTATTATGTCCTTCCTTTAACTCACTTCGGGCTTTGTTTGTTGCTCTTTTTCAGGTTCCTTTTAAACATGAAGTTAGATTGTTTATTTGATCTTTTCTTGTTTTTTGAGATAGGCCTGTAATCTGAATTTTCCTTTTAGGATTGCTTTCCTTGTGTCCCACAGATTTTAGATGCTGTGTCTCATTTTCATTTGTTTCAGCGTATCTTCTTGTTTCTTCCGTGTTCTTCTTGTTGACCCACTCATTGTTTAACAACATGTTATTTAGTTGCCATGTCTCTGCGTGTTTTTTCAGTATTCTTGTGATTGATTTCTAGTTTCATAGCATTGTGATCAGAGAAAATGCTTGGTATGATTTCAGTCTTCTTAAATTTATTGAGACTAGTTGTATGTCCTAACATGTAGTCTGTCCTAGAAAACGTTCTGTGTGCACTTGAAAAGTACATATATTTTGCTGCTTTGGGGTGAAATGCTCTGGAGATATTAATTAAATCCACTTGATCTAGTGTGTCATTTAAGGCCACTTTTCCTTGTTGATTTTGTGTCTGGAAGATCTATCCATTGAAGTCGATGGGGTGTTAAAATTCCCAACTTTGTCTGTATTTCTGGAGATCTCATCTTTTCACAGCTAGATGTTGTCCAGGTTCCTTTCAGCTCTGGCGCTATGGGGAGCCCAGCTTGGGGTTCAGACCCCAGCTGCTGAAATATCCCTCTACAACTTCAGCTGCCACCCGTGGCAGCCTAGCCAGACCTCGTGTGCCTTCTCCACATGCTGTGCCAGTCTCTGCAGTGAAGTGGTTGTTTTGGTCTGTCCTTGGTTATAAGGCTTCTCTCCAGCTAGTGTTCATTTGTTTATTCGGAATGATTTCTCTACAATTTAGTTGTAAGTCCAGGTTGGTCTTGGGAGGAGGCTAGTGTAGCTTCCACATACTCCTCCGCCGTCTCGACTAATCCTCAAGAGAAACTTGAAATTGCAAACAAATACAACTACTATCAGCATTCCCCCAGTTGAAATGCTTACATAAATCTAATAAAAGGTGTTCACGATTTGAAAAAACCTACAAAACCAATTAATGAAATCAAAGAACTACTAAATAAATGGAGGAGATATTCCCTTTTCATGGATAGAAAGACTCAATATCGTCAAGATGTCATTTCTTTCCAACTGAATCTATAGGCTCAATGCAATTCCCATCAAAATCCTGGCAAGTTATTTTGTGACTATCGACAGTCTCATTCTGAAGTTTATATGGAGAGACAAAAGACCTGAAACAGCCAGCACAGTGTTGAACGTGAAGAGCAAAGTGGGCAGACACTACTCAAGACTCCTGGGAAGCTACCGTGTTCGAGACAGCGCAGTGTTGTCAAGAGAACGGACACGGAGATCGGTGGAGCAGAATAGCACACCCACAAATAGACCCGCATGTAGTCAGCTGATTTTTTTGACAGAGGAGCGCAGACAGTGTAATAGAGCGAGGAGTCCTTTTGACAAATGGTGCTGGAACAACAGGACATCCACATGCCAAAAGAATGAATCTAGACACAGACCTTACACCCTTCACAGAAATTATCTCAATGTGGGGAGGAGGGGTGGGGGAGGCAGCTAACTGCACTTGAACAACAATAAAAAAATAAATAAAAAAACAGATTACTGGCCTAAATATAAGCACAAAACTATAAAACTACAAGATAACATGGGAAAAAACCTAGATGACCTTGGGTATAATGGTGACTTCTTCCTATAAACCAAAGGTGCAAGTCATAAAAGAAACCATTGATAAGCTATACTTTGTCAAAAACTTCTGGTCTGTGAAAGACGTCTGATAAAGGACTATTATCTGCAATATACAAAGACCTCTTATAGCTCAACAATAGGGAAACACTTTGATTTTAAAGTGGGCCTAAGATCCTAACCAGACACCTCACCAAAAAGGTACACGGATGGCAAAAATCCATGTGAATATATGCATGTGAAAAGCTACTTCACATGACATCAGGAAGATGCAATTTAAAACAAGAATGAGATACCACAATGTACGTATTAAAATGCCTGGAATGCAGAGCACTGACAAGGTTAAATCCTGGTGAGAATGTGGAAGAACAAGCTCATATTTATTGCTGGTGGGAGTGCTACATGGTGCAACCACTCTGAAGGAGGCTTTTCAGTTTCTTAAAAAACTAAACGTATTCTTACTATATGGTCCAGTAGTCACACCCCTGGTGTGTGCCTGGAGAAGTTGAAAAGATGTCCTCATAGAAACCTGCACACAGGTATTTATAGCAGCATAATTCATAATTGCCCCTTGGAAGCAGCCAAGATGTCCTTCAGCAAGTGAATGGATAAACAAATTGCTACATCCACACAATGGCGTATTATTCAATGCTGAAAATAAATGAGCCATGAAAGGACTTGGAGGACCCTTAAATGCACATTACTAAGTGGAAGAAACTGATCTGGAAGGGATACAAACTTTTGATTTCAACTACCTGATATTCCAGGAAAGGCTAAACTGTTGAGATAGTACTTAAAATATCAGTGGTTGCCAAAGGTTTCGGGGGTGGGGGAGGAATGAAGAGGTGAAGTGCAGGATTTTTAGGGCAGTGAAAATAATGCGGGGTATGACAGTGAGGGATACCTGTCCTCACACCTTTGTCTAAGTGCATAGATCAACACCGGCAAGAGTGAACCTGTATAAATTCCGTTCTTTGGGAGACAGTGGTTCATGTACGTTCATCAGTTTTAACAGATGTGCCGTTCTGGTGGGGATGTTGATAGTAGGGAGATCGCAGGTGTGGGAGCAGGGAGCATATGGGACATCTCCACTCCATTTTGTGGCAAACCTTAAATTGCTCTAAAAAATAGTCTTAATTAAAAAAAATTTTTTTGAGTGCTTACAATGTGCAGCTATGAACAGGACCAATGGAGTAGTAAAAGGGTAGTAGGCCAGAAATCAGAGCCAGTATTTAAGGTCCATCCTTATCACTTGTTAGTCCCGACACCCTTGGCCAATTCGTATGGTTGAGTTGTAATCTAAAAAGTGTGTTTATTCTCATATCAGTCTGGGAAGCAGAAAACAGACGTGAAGCTTTCGTTGTTTTTTTTTAAACTAGCACCTATAGGGACTGGTATAGTTACCAGCATAGAACTCACTGTTGCACACACAGGTTACATTGTAGAGTACAAATAGACATGTGGGTGGAGGAAAAACTAACCTTCTGATTTTAGTGTGTATCAGCCTTATTTCCAAAAGCCTGGAGGGAAATATCAGACTCTTTTTGATTTAACTAAAATATAGTTTAGTATGTCTTTATCTTCACTTTCCCTAATTTAGATGCTCTTAATTTATACCTAAGCTTTCTCTTTTGATGCCACATCCATGCATGCTTTTCTCTTCTAGAAGCCACCAGCGCCCCGCAGAAGTCCAGATTCTCTGAAGAAGGTATTTTCTTTTAAAATGTCATCCAGTACATTCTACTTTTTTGTTAATGTTATAAGCAATTTTTATGGATACTTAAGAGAACAGAAAATAGTGGGTTTTTTCTTCAGGAAAAAAATATTCATGCTTGTCTGAACTGTCACCTGGACAGATGAAATAGTATAGAATGAGCATTGGTAGCCTTTATGTGCATTTTAAGTGTCTGTTGTCTGAGTTAATAATTTTAAGCAAAGCTAGTTATTTTCAGTTTCTGACGTGTGTTTGGCCTTTGATTATTTTCATTAAAAGTTTTCCAAATTCTCATAATGAGTTTGTGTTTGAATAGTACGGTACAATTTAGTCCATTTTTAGGCCTACCAAAATCTGAAATTGGTCATTTGCAGGCTGAAATGTTTGTGTATGGGCATCTGTATAACCTTCACAAACACACGCATGCGCAAATACAGACACGTATGCGTACATGCACTAATTTTTGAGTTTATGCACTAATAAGGTAAAATCAATAAGGTAAAGATTTTCCACTACTTGATACTTATTTTTATTTCAAAGTCGCAGAATATAATCTTATAGGTATTACTGTGAATATTTGTTTGGAATATAATTATATGCCTTAGAAACATAAAATAAATGAGCTTAATTTTAGCTTATTTAAAACTTTATGATACAGAATATTAAATATAATAAAGCACAGTTGTATATATGATAATTAAAAGGACTCATTTTAGCCCTGGCTGGTGTGGTTTAGTGGATTGAGCACTGGCCTGGGAACCAAAGGGTTGCTCGTTCGATTCCCCATCAAGGCACATGCCTGGGTTGCAGGCCAGGTTCCCCGGTCTGGGGTGCATGAGAGGCAGTGGCACATTGATGTTTCTCTCCCTCTGTCCTCCTCTCCCCTAAATAAATAAATAAATAAATAACATTTTTTAAAAGATTCATTTTAATGTTGAATAACTTGTTTTTGTTTTTTAATCCAGATCTTTAAAATATTAGAATAAAGAATTTACCAGCATATCTCCTTGATTGATTTCTTTTCAGGGGACACTGAAGAAGATGATCAAGACAGCTGTGACAGCACCCGCACCACTGTTAAGGTCAGCTCCACGGACTCTGTTGCCTCGAGAGGTAATACTGCTTTATACACATACGATGCTTGTCTTAGGGGCTGTTTTTTTAGTTGCAATATAAAGGTATTCTGTGAATTTGCTTTTTAAAAAAAATACTTTAAAATATTTTATTGAAACTTTTAAAATTGTACTTTTATTCTTTTTTTTATTTTTTTTAAGATTTTATTTATTTATTTTTAGAGAGAGGGGAAGGGAAGGGGAAAGAGAGGGAGAGAAACATCGATGTGTGGTTGCTCTCTCACGTCCCCAACTGGGGACCAGGCTCCCAAACCAGGCAGGTGCCCTGACTGGGATTCGAACTGGCAATGCTTTGGTTTGCAAGCCAGTACTTGGTCCACTGAGCTACACCAGCCAGGGCTAAAGTTGTGTACTTTTAAACATTTATTAAAATTACTGATTTCATTTGTATATCTGATTAGTAATATAATGTAATATAATGCCTAAATAAATAAGTCACTTTTTAGCCTGATTTGATGTTTATGGGATGCAGTATTTTTGTGCTCACAAGAAGAGTTCTTTGTAATTTTTTAAAAATTTGATAGGGAAACTGATCACATTGGCATTAGTACTCACTACATTATCAGGAGTGTTACTTAGATTTTCGGAAATTTTAATGTATTTAGAGAGCTGCTTTTATCTCTGGGTTGTTCAAGTTTTCAGTTAGGGTTTATCTGAATATTTTTACTCTTTTGATTACTCCTTTTCTCTTGTAAAATGTGCGTTTTTTTAACTTTTTCATTGTTCAAGTACAGGCTTCTAAAATGGTATTTAAAAGGTGGAATGTGCGCTGCATTGCGCCCTGGTGTTTTCTGTTTTCTAGATCGGACCAGCAGACCCGATCAGCACTCTGCATCGCCGCGGCGGTCACCGCAGGGTAAGTGAGGCCGTGTTCACACGCGTTCAAGCCTGCCTGTGGGCTTGGTCCATGCAGTTGTTATTTCTTAAAGATCCTCTTTTGCAAGTTTAATGTAAGGTGTTGAAAAAGGGGTATGGTGAATGTTTTAAAAACCTCATTCTGCATCTTAAATTTGCTTCTTGAGTTAATCATCTCTATATTCAACATTGAATTTGAATTTAAAAAATAAAACTTTTTTCAATGATTTGAATATTCTTCTTGCAATATAAATTTGATTATTTTTAATTAACTAATGTAGTTTGAGTCTGCTTATATAGATATATTCTAATAAAGATATAAAGTTTTATAAACAGTATAACTCTTGCAAAAGTTTGGAATGATGAATAAAGAAGGTATAAATAAGGTATTAGTAAAAAGTTAGTGGTAAGCTAGGTAGTGGGTATATAAAAGTTTTATAGACTTGCTTACAACTTTGTAAATTTTCGTAATAAAATCGAATACTGGAAAGTAATGTGCTAAAAAACTAGTAACAATTTGTTTAGGATAGTAGAATCATTAGCAACATTTTTCTTTTCTTTTTTTTTCTGTGTTTTGCAGATTATCTGCAATTAATATGTATTTCCTTTAGGTTAAGCAGGAATGATACTGTCTTTTCACAGTTTTATCCTTGATTTAATTTTTTTATCCTCACCCATGGACATGTTTTCATTGCTTTTAGAGAGAGAGGAAGGGGGAGAGAAAAACATCGATGCAAGAGAGAAGCATCGATTGGTTGTGCCCACACCTGGACTGGGGATCGGGGATCGAACCCGCAACCTGTGTATGTGCCCTGGCCAGGAATTGAACCCGCAACCCTTCGGTTATAGGATGACACTCCAACCAGCTGAGCCACACCAGCCAGGGTCTTTTTTCACAGTTTTAAATCTAGTCCCAGAATTTGAGTTATTAATAGATAAAAAACATCCTTATATATATAAAATCTTCAAAGACTATTTTTTCTTTCACATCACCTTTTTAAAAATATCAGATATTTTTAAGAGAAAAAGTGTTGGGAAACCTGTTCTCTTTTTTGTTTCATTTTGTTTTGTTTTTATTGCCTAACTGATTTTAATAACATGACATAAAACCCCTATACTTGATAGAATTGTTATGCTAAATACATAAATGAATACTGTGTTCTTTTAATAATATAATAAACAAGCAAGACATGAAAATTTATTTATTTTTAGAGAGCAGGGAAAGGGATGAGAAAGAGAGGTACATCCATCAGTTGCCTCTCACACACACCCTCACCAGGGGCCTGGTCGGCACCCCAGGCATGTGCCCTGGCTAGGAATCGAACCAGTGACCCTTTGGTTCACAGGCCAGCACTCAATCCACTGAGCCACACTAGCCAGGGCTAAATGAAATAATTTTTTAAAAAGAAATTTTTGCTTTCCATATCACTTCAAGGGAAATTATCATTTGACCAATAGTCAAGTTTATTAAACAAATTGTAAATATTATAAAATATCTCACTTTTATCAGCTTCAAGGTTTATTTTGTCCCAAATTTTGCATGTAGCTGAACTTTCAAATCTGCTAACACCTGTTGAATCGATTCCACTCTGAATTCTAAGGTGTCAGTTTCTTCTTAGAAATTTTTCTTTGCTTCTCCTAACATTTCTTGTGTTTCTTCTTGATCATGACTAATGAAGACATCACCAATTTGATAAGGTGTCATTAAGCCATCATCATCTGCAAGCATGGTGTCCTCGAAAACAACTTTTAAATTTTGGAGCTGTTTCTGTTTCACATCTGTTTCTTCCTTCAGCTCTGTGATTCTGTTTGTATTCTGTGCAAATGCGTTTATTGTTTATCATTTGTTGATTTTCAAAGTAACATTGACATATTCTGTAGCCACCTTCTTCGTGGTGGCTGCCAGCTGGGGGGCTGTGGGAAATGTTTTATAGTCACTGTGTTCATGGAATTCCACTTGATAGGCACATTTGTATTAGTTTCAGTAGGCTCTGGGGTTGTGACTTAAAAACTGAGAGGTAACAAAATAAGTAAGCTGATGAAACAAAAATCATTTGTGAAAAAGATACTGTGAATCAACTTAGATATTTGCCCTTTGTTGTTCTAAATCTTTGATTTTGGAAGTTCAATGTATCTTCCTATTTAAATCATGCTACACTCATGCACTGGAATACTATTTAGCTATGAAAAATGAGTTAATTCTGTATACTAATGAACGTAGGTGACCAACATACGTTTCCTTGAATCTGAGATACCACTGATTTTGTGCATCACGGAGCAAGGAAAAGCATCCAGTGACACTGACGTACTGTTGATTCTGTAGCCCTAACTCTGAGGTGCTTTGTTTAGAGAGAACTTTTTAGAATCAATGAAAGGAAATACAAAAAATTATGGGTCTATTTTTTGAAAAAGCATTTTGTTAGTATAGACTGACGACAAATCTGGAATAATATATGTCTTTTGTTCACCATGATATTTATACATGTAATGTTGTGCACATAGTAAGCACTTAATAAGTAGATATTTATGAATTTTTAAGTTATATCTTTCTTGAAAGGTGCATTTCTTTTATAACATATATTGCATTTGTGTTCAGAAAAAAATTAAGTTGAAAATAAATTTATATCAACGGGTAGAAGGAACTCATTTCTTCAGGATAGATTTGGAAATCTGCCTGTTAGAACTGTAGTTCCGTTTTCTAGTTCCATTCTATCACTTGATAGTTGTCCTTAAAACCACCCCAGAACGTGTGTCTTTTATTTCATAACTCTGCAGTGTCCACAAATCTGCCTCTGTGGATTTGTACACACGGTGTTACATGTAGACACCAGGGTTCGTGTATCAGCCCTCCTACTTCAAGATGTATAATTAGGCAAGCTATCAATTTAAGATTCCTTATTTGTACAATAGGAATAATAGTGGTATCCACCACATAAAATGAGAGAATTAAGTAAAATTGCACTGACCTGGTAAACATTCGGCACAGTTCATCATCATTTTGATGGTATTGACCCTAAAGCTGACTTCTGCTTGCCCAATTCTGAAAGGGAAGTTTAGAAAAGGGGAAACAAGTGCGTATTGTATATGTTTGGGACTGAGGAAAGAAAGGGTTTTGGTTTTGTTTCTTTGATTTATAATATCCATACTAAATAAGCAAAACATCTATTTCCAAGTATTCTCTGACCTTATCTTGGTTTTCTGTTTCAGGTCGAGACTTCACAGCTCTGGATAAGCAACATTCAGTGCTAAGTAAGTGGTCGGTGGGTGGTTCTTTGTTAGTCAGCCAGTTCTAACTTGTCTCACTCTGCCAACAAAAAGTACTAACGGGATTTTAAGTCACTTTATTCTCTTTGCCTTTTAACTCACCACATATTGGTACTACATGTGGTAGTTAGTGATGTGGAAATATGTTCAGAACTATTCTACTGAAAATAATTTATTTGCAAGAGTAAATGGTCAATTTTTTCATCTTAAATAACATTGAAATCAAGTTCAAGTGTTCCTGAAGGCAATCATTCTCACAGACCAGAGCAAGGACTTATACAATTTGTTTCTTAGGTGATTTTACAGGGGTAGGTAAAAGTAGATTTACAGTTGTGAGTACATGAAATAATTTATTCTTGTGTTATTAATTACTTATTGTTGTATTATTTACTATTATTATTACTAACCTACTTTTGCTCACCCTTGTATATTTATTTGCTACCTATTTTGCTGGGAAATCTTTAATCCTCACAGATGTAGTCCTTTGACATTATTTAACACTGGAGTGTGGTATACATTTTTAAAATATGTTAAATTATATTTTGATAGATGTATTTGCTTCAGGCCCGAGATATCAAAAATCCTCTCTGGAGTGGGTTGAACAAACTCCCCAGATAAGGCCAAGGATACAAAGTAAGTTGCTAAATCTCTGCTCATTATTGAAATAATTTTATTTGCTGTTTTTCTTGATTATTTAACATACAAAACATTGAGTTCTTCAGATAGCATATAGATTGTGATTTCATGAATAAAGGGAAGCTGTGATGACTAGTTCAGCTGTTTCTGTCTTCTCGGACTGGCAGGAGATGAACTAGCATGCAGTGCACGGAGGGCGCGGTGTGAGCACACCATCGGGGCGGCGGGGGGAGGGCGCAGGCCTGACAGGTGGTCCATCCTCTGCATCAGCAGCACAGTCTGTATATGATGATGAGCGTCTACTCTTCTGACAGTGCCTGGTTTTTATTTTTACTAGACTTTGTTTACTTTTATATAAGTAAACTTAGAACAGCTATACATACCCATTATTTTAAGTAATAAAGGCTGAAGTCCACAAACTGTTTTTTTGTTTGTTTGTTTTTTCACAAATTGTATTTTCATGTTTAGGTTTAGGATCGATTAGAAGTCAACAGAATTTAAGAAGTACCATAAATAGATGTGATAAAACAATCATACTTTGAATTCAGTGTCCATCATAATTTCTGTAGCAGTGTGTTTATATTAAACCTTGACTTTAAAAAAAAAAACATGCCTCAAGTGACCCTTAAGGTCTGTCCCTTCTTTACTCGTCTGATCACAGTAGGTCTTGAGGCATCAGGTATCCCCTTGTATTTATTTGTTGATTTTTAGAGAGAGAAAGAGAGAAACAATGATTTGTTCCTCCACTCATTTTTGCATTCATTGGTTGACTCTTGTACTTGATCAGATCCGCAACCTCGGCATTCTGGGATGGCGCTCCAACTGAGCCACCCAGCCTGGGCCTCCCCTTTTATTTAGGTGATGTGAAAGTCCCCATCATGTATCTCTTGCTCATGAGACTGACTATAACTGGACAAGATAAGCTCTTGGCTTTGTTTTCCATCAGTAAAGTAGTACTGGTCTCACTCCACTTGCCCCGGCAGTCAAGTCTTACCCCACGTCCACCTGAGTTCTTCAGCTGTCGAAGCTGGGTTAGCTTTTTGCCTTTGCCTTACTGTTGGCTGTCATTTCTCACTGCATTGTGTGCCTGCTGTTAGAAGACCATTTTCTCTTATAATTTGCTCGTTCTGTCCTACTAGAATCTAGAAAACAAATACTAATTATTCATCTTACCAGGACTATAAGAAGATAAAAAAATTAAAAGTAACTTTGAAGAGATACCCTTGGAAATAAAAATGCATGAGTTTGAGTGTATATTTTATGAAAATCTCAAAGACATATGTTATTTCTTAATAATTAACTATATATTCTGGGTAATTAATATCAGATTATTTATGGATAAATGAAGTAATATAGTATTATCAAAAATGTGTAAAATTTTTTAAATAAAAAAGTAAAACTAGGAGACTTTATTATATAAAGTGGACATGTTGCTCAAAAAAAAAGCCTGTATAATTTTTGTTTTGTCCAGTAAAATACTGCAGATGCAGTGTAGAAGGGAAAATAATTACATTGAAGATCTGATTGGAATGTAGAAGTAGATCTTTTAGTTGCTAAATTGTTTTGTTTTTAAATAGCTTTGTTTTGTATTTATCTGTTTATATTCCTCCTTTGTCTTAAGTTAGTACATTTATTATGGTTTAAGGTGTTGTTACTAATTGACAGCCATATATTATATGTATGTATATATGGCTTTGAGAGGTACAGGGAAATTACATGCCATGTAAGCCTGCACACTGAGGTGCAGATAGCACCCTGGCCAGGTGGCTGAGTGGGTTCGAGTGTCGTCCCAGTGCGCCCAGGCTGCCGGTTCAGTCCCCAGTGGAGGCACATGCAGAAATCAGCCCCTGGGGGCGTGGATGGGCGGGGCAGCAGGTTGATGCCTCTCTGTCTGTCTGTCTCTCTCTCTGTCTAAAATCAGTTTTAAAAATAACGCAGATGACAGAATATTTTAGCCCTTAACCACACGAGGACTTGAAGAACACTGAAAAGGAAAACCATATCTTCAGTGATAGTAGAAGACTGCTATGATTTTCAAACAGCCTTATAGATTCCTCTTCAATTCAATACCATTTTTTAAAACATTTTTCTTAGCATTCCAAATTTCATGTCTCATTGTCTTAACTATACATTTTTGCCTATTTCAGCGAGAAAAAATTCATTATCAGATTTAGGGTTCAAGAACCTGGGACTTTAGATCCTTAATGTCACCTCATGTTAGCACAGTTGCCTGGACAGACCGGTCCTAGGTCAGGTTTCAGCCTGCATCCCAACTTTGGGAAGAGTAGCACTGCTGTCTTGATTTTTCCTCTTTCTCAGGTGATAAAACAGTGAGAATAGGGAAGGATGTCTGTGGAGAGGTCAGAATTCTGAGTCTGTGTCTCATTAATACACATGCTCCAGAACCTGTCTCTAAAAGCACTGTAGAGAAAAGAGGAAGGTTTGGGGTTACAGCTCTTGAGTTCTAGTCCCAGCTATCCTATAAGCTCATTGAATGATCCTGGTAAAGGCAGTTAACTTTTGTAAACTTCAGTTTTCTTACCTTTTAAGTAGGGGCAATAGTGCCTATAACCAGTTTATTTTAATGGGCTTACCAAATATGTGAACGCAATTTTTCAATTCTATATACCACATAAATAATTATTGCTTATTTATTGTTAAAAATATATTGTGTAATGATAATAATTAGAAAGATTTGTGCCCTCTGCTTTTTTGTAGAATGATTGATAGTTCCCATATTCTTCAGACTGAAAAAGCTTGAGCTTTACTTTTTAAAAAGTTGTTTGGGGTTTTTTGGTTTGTTTATTTGTTTGTTTTTTAGGAATTTTTGTGACTGTCCCTAATAACATCTTCAATAAGCAGGACAGAGATCTCCTTTTATACACTGCCCTGCCTCAGCAGTATGTACCTTGCTAAGTTTGTGTTCTAGGAATTATGTACTTACAGCTTACGTAATATTTCATCTTACGTAACTGTTATTTAGCTATTCTTCATTAAAATGATCACAGAGGAGCACTTAACAGCATTTTCATCTATTACTCATTTCATCTTTGCAGCCGTGGAGTAAAGTATAAGACAATTATATTTTACTTCATGTGCTCTTTCATTAATGGTTCCTCTACTTACTCTCAAATTTTTTAACCATTTTATTGCAGTATGATTGACATACACTTAATGCATACACCTTCATGAGTTCAGAAATTAAGTATGTATACACCTGTGAAACCATTACCATAATCTATGCCATAAACATCTATCGCTTCTAAAAGTTTCCTCCCAACCTCATTATTTTTTGTGTGTGATAAGAACAGACATCATATCAACTGTCTTAAAAAAAAAAAGATCAACCCTCTTAGCAAATTTTTACATATAGAATACATTATTGTCAACTGTACTTACTATACAGTAGATTTCCAGGAATTACTCATGTAGTGTAACTGAAACTTTGCAACCCAAATGATTAATACCCCTCCATTTCCTCCTTCCTCGGTCCCCAGAAACCACCTTTCTGTTCTCTACTTCTATGAATTTGACTGTATTTTAGGTTCCTCACAGAAGGGGTATCCTGAAGTATTTGTCTGTGTGTCTGGCTTGTTTCACTTAGCCGAGTGTCCTCCATATTGTTGCAGATGGCAGCATTTCCTTTGTAAAGGCTGAATTGTGTGTGTGTGTGTGTGTGTGTGTGTGTGTGTGTGTGTGTGAGTGTGTGATCTGTTCCTCCGTCTTGGCTGCTGTGAATGTTACTGCAGTGAGCATGAGTGTGCAGTTATCTGTTCAAGATCCTAATTTCCTGTACCAAAGTGGAATTGCTAGACCATATGCAGTTCCGTTTTAAATTTTTGAGGGGCCTCCACACTAGTTTGCATAACGGCCGCACTGATTGGCATTCCCACCAACAGTGTACAGGTCTCTTTTCTCCAGATCCTCTTCACGTCCTCGTTCTGTGTGTGGTTGGTAAGAGCCACCCTCACAGGTGCGAGGTGACTTTGATCATGTATCTGTGCTTTTTAGTTTGATGTAACCTCACGTTCCATCTCTGCTTTGTTGCCTGTGCTTTATTATATGAAATCATTGTCAAGGTCAGTATCAGGAAGCTCTTTCTCCGTGTTTCTTCCGGGAGTTTTATGGTTTGGGTTCTTAAGTTTTTAATCCATTTTGAGTTGGTTTTTGTGTGCACTACATGATAAGAGTCCAGCTTCACTCTTTTACACGCAGGTATCCAGTTCTGTAAACACCGTTTATTGAGGAGACCTTGCTTTGTCTGGCACCCTTGTCTAAGACCAGTTGGCCGTGTCTGCATGGGTTTATTTCTGGACTCTCTTCTCCTCCGTTGGTCTGTGTGTCTGTTTGTATGCCTGTACCATCCCGTTTTGGTTACTTTAGCTTTGTGATAAATTTTGAAATCAGGAAATGTAATGCCTCTAGCTTTGTCGTTTTTACTCAAAATTGCTTTGGCTAGTTGGAGTCTTTGTGGCACCATATGAATTTTAGAATTGTTTCTTATTTCTGTAAAAAATGCCATTGGAATTCTTATAAGGATTACACTGAATCTGTAGATTACTTTGGGTACTATGGACATTTTAAGAATATCTTCAATTAGCCCTGACTGGTTTGGCTCAGTGGATTGAGTCCCAGCCTGCAAATTGAAGGGTCACCAGTTTGATTCCCAGTCAGGGTACATGCCTGGGTTGCGGGCCAGGTCGCCAGTAGGGGGCGCATGAGATACAATCACACACTGATGTTTCCCTCTCTTTCTCCCTCCTTTCCCCTCTCTCTAAAAATAAATAAATAAAAACTTTCTTTAAAAAAAGAGTATTCTTCAATTTATGAACATCGGATGTATTTCCATTTACTTCTGTCTACTTTAAATTTCTTTTGTTGTTTTTTTTTTAATATTTTTTATTTTAATTGTTGTTGCAGTACAATTTTCTATCTTTTACTCCCATCCCTACCCGCCCACCCAGCCCTCCCCTCCTCCCTCCCATTTCCACCCACCCCTAGTTTTTATCCATGTGTCCTTTACACTTCTTCCTGTAAACCCTTCCCCTTTTCCCCTGAAATTCCCCTGAAATTTGCTCTCCTCTCCCTTCTGAACACTGTCAGACGATTCTCTATTTCAGTGTCTTTGGCTGGCTTTGTCAGTGTTTTATAGTTTCCAGCATACAAGCCTTTCGGCTCCTTAATTTTATTCCTATTTTATTTTTTTCTGATGCTACTATAAATGGGATTTTTTAAAATTTTGTTTGTATTCATTTTGTTTTCTTAATTTACAAGTTATATAAATATGTAATAAATACTATTTAGCTGTTTATCATTAATATCAGTATAGCACTCACAACGTTTTTATATGTTATCTCATTCGATCTTTATGAGCACGGTGTGAGAGGTTCAAGCTAAACATTATGTATTGGGTTTTTAAATGCGTTTTTTAGTTCGGTAGCCTAATTTAGAAACATCTAAAAGATGCAGCTTACTAGGCTCAGCTAATAATTGTAAAACAGTATGCCTGTAGAGTTAAGGTTGATGTCATTTTGGTACATTTGAGGGTTTTTTGTCATATGACCAAAAAGAAGGCTGTTTCTGGATCTCGGCAATGCTGATTTTATTCGTCCAGTTCTGTTCAGCATTTCCCAAATGAAGTCTGTTCAGAAACACCAGGAAGATCCTCCAGAAAGATCATTCATCTGTGTAACAGTTGTAACTCCAGACAAGTGGTAGATGTTAGCATTGGTTATGCGGGTTATTTGAATGAGTAACTGCACTGGTCTGCCTTCTGAGCCCTCTCTCTTCGATGTTAAAATCTGTGGCCCAGCCAAGAAGGGTGGAGGGAGAAAGAAAAGAGCTATGATAGTTTTTAATTAGTTTCCTAAAGTAATAGTCGAAGCAGAGATTTGATGAAATTGTGAGAAAATTATTTTTGAAACCTGTTTAACCACAAACCTAAAATGGATTTACTTGTCTGTTAACAGAAATGATGAAACGTTTTTTAATGTAGTTTTTATTTGTCTTTGTTTTCTAGTTGTAGGTAACATTTAGTATTTTATTAGTTTCAGATATACGACCTAGTGGTTAGATGTGTATATAACTTACAGAGTGACCCCTCATACATTTAGTGCCCACCTGACACCACACACAGTCACTACAACATTATCGATGGTATTTCCTCAGCCGAACTTCACACCCCAGGGCCACCGTGCACCTGCCAGCCTGCACTTCTCAGTCCCACACTGTTTCCACCCAGCCCCCACCAATGGGGTTTTCTAAAATTATTGATATCTGAAGTGGCCAGAAGCACCAGGAAGCTTTCGAATCGGTCTTGAGGTAGAAAACAGGGTTGAGATTGAGCTTTCCATCAGAGCCCCTCGCCTGGGCAGCTCCATGCCCACGGCCCGTGAGCCCTCTGTTCCCTCCCGGCAGCATCGGCGCCAGCCAGGTGTCGTGCGTGTCACTGTTCAGAAAGTGTGTGTTTCCCTTCATCACAGTTGTGCGTATATTTGGAGCTTGTTAACTTCACGACTCCGTGCAGTAATTTGGGGCAGGTACTTCAAGGCTTCCTCACCACGCAGATGTGTTCGGTGTACTCGGTGCTGGACCGCTGCACACAGCGCAGTCGGGCATCGTGAAGGACACGGGGCTCTGTCTCAGGGGGCCGCCGTCCTAACGGGAGCTTCTGCTTCTCTCTGTTTCCGCTGAGCTCCACCTTTTGTTCTCTTGGTGGAATTTGTATTTTCTTTCTTTGTTGGAAATAACTTCAAGTCCTGAAAGAAATTGATAGTCTTTATCACTCCCATTATTAGGTAACAGCATTCAGAAATCAAAGCTTGGAAACCAGCTTCCATCACCCTTCAGCCAACGTAAGCTTGTTTACTTTTTATTGTCTGTAAAACTGGTGATGCATAATTGTTTTTAATTTTTTTGACAGCAAAATAACTTAATGCTATTTGAAGAATTATGTTTTAAGCACTTCAGCAGAACAAGTATATATTTTACTAGCAGTGAAATTCTTTAAGGATAAACTGTATGAAATGACATCTGGTTTTCCCCTTCATTTTATTGTCCATGAGACTGAAAGTAAAAGTAACTAAAGTTACTAATACTATTAACTGAGTGGACTTTGCTAAGTCAAAAAAAAAAAGTCCTCACAGAGCATACGTAATGGAACTCCTGAAGTTTTAAAGTCCACAGTGCTGTATTTGAATTAGATTGCACCACTTACCTTCTTTATAGCACTGGGGGGAAGTGTTATTTTCCAAGCCTGTTTATTGTCCTGGGTACTAGGAAAATAATGTAACAGTGATTCTCATACTTTTTGGTCTCAGCAACACCTTCCACTAGTGAAATTAATCTTTAAAAAAACATAATATGGAGTTATATGTATCCATATTTACCTAAAATTAAAATTGAATTTTTTTCTTGTAATACTTTATTTTTAAATAATTTAGTAAGAAAATTATTGGATCGTTTTATATTTTTTTCTAATCTCTTTAATGCCTGGCTTAATAAAATGGAGCTAGATTCTCATAACTGTTTCTGCATTTAGTCTGTTATGATATATTATTTTGATTGAAGTATCTACAGAAAATACAGCTTTATAAAGAAACATAGAATTTTAATGGTTTCAGATAATGGTGGATATTCTTAGTTTGATACTCTCCCAAGCTCAACAAGTGTCAGTTTCTAAATGTTATTAGAAATTTGAAATCTGAAACCACGTCAATGAACTTTGTGTTCTCTAAAATCCACTGGTCGTCGTACTTTGGATAGAGTATCATGCTTGGTCACTTGGAAAACAGTGATTCACTAAGTATGCAGTTCTTCCAAATGTTGAGACATTTGTAACACAGTATAAAAAAGATTACATTTGTTAGTGCCACCACCAAGCTCAAGACAAAAGTCTTTAAGAACTGGGAGCTTTCAATCTGATAGTGGCAGATACAATATTTCCATAATCCTGCGTTTCACCGGAAACCTTGACTATCATAATTGTCAACAAATACCGTCAATTGTCAGGATCACTTTATTTTCAAGAAAATGTCTATCAGATATGCAAGCCTGGCTAACCGTAGTTTGTCACTTGTTTCAATGGAAAAGGCACTAGCTCAGCCCACGGCTCAGTCTCGCAGCTTTCTTTTCCCGGGACCACTGTCGTGCCGTGCTCTACGTCAGAGGGGCTTTGCCCGTGCTTCCCGTTTCTCCACACAGAGTGTGAAGATTTTTGCTCAAGGGTCGAGTTTTAATAAGACGTAATTTCAGCTACTGTGTGAAGGACATGCTTAAGGGAAACTGATAACCTTGACTGCATGGCCGTGAAGGGTACAGGGGCCGTACCAGCACAGTGTGGCGCCCCTGCCCTGTGATTCCTTCTGAGGCATCACTTGTTTTTCCCTCTAAGACCTTTTATCATTTCAGCATTGAAGAGACATATGCATGTCTATATACAGAACTTAAAAACCGTAGGTATGAGATTTTTGTAAAAGCATAATAAATTGTGTTTTTTGTTGTTTAATTTAAATATTTTATTTTTTAATTACAGTTAATACACAATATTATTTTAGTTTCGGGTGTAACCCAAAATGATTTAAGAAAGTAAATTATCAGCTCCCTTCTTTAAATTCTTTTGTCTGATGGTTATAAAGCTTACTATTGGTTTTACAAGTTACTTGCCCTTGAATCTAAGAAACTTACATTTGTATCTGTCATTTCTTTTTGCCTGAGCAGATGTGACTAGACAACCCAGAAATGCATCTGTCTGCAAGACGAAGTGGTGGGGGTGGCTGATACCACCGCTAGTCATTGTTCTTGCCCTTGTGGGTCGGCAGTGGTACTCCGTCACTCCTGAGGTAGAGACCGCTGCTGTTCAAGAGTTCCGGAACCAGATGAAACAGCTTATGAGTAAGTATCAGGGACAAGACGAGAAGCTGTGGAAGAGGAGCCTGACATTCCTGGAAAAGCATCTGAACAGCTCCCAGCCGCGGCCTCAGCCTGCCATCTTGCTGCTCACCGCTGCCCGCGATGCTGAAGAAGCACTCAAGTGTCTGAGCGAGCAAATCGCTGATGCCTATTCGTCCTACCGCAGTGTCCCTGCCATCCGCATCGACGGGACAGGCAGAGCTGCTCAGGACAGTGATGCTGTGAAACTGGAGATGGACAGGGAGCTGAGCGACGGGTTCCAGAACGGCCACAACGCGGCGGTGGTGCACCGCCTGGAGTCCCTGCCCGCGGGCTCCACGCTCATCTTCTACAAGTACTGCGACCACCAGAACGCCGCCTTCAAGGATGTGGCCTTAGTCCTGACTGTCTTGTTGGAGGAGGAGACACTTAAAACCAGTCTAAGCCTAAAGGAAATTGAAGAAAAAGTGAGGGATTTCCTGAAAGTCAAGTTCACCAACTCGAACACACCCAGTTCCTACAAACATATGGACCCAGACAAACTGAGTGGGCTCTGGAGCCGTATTTCCCACTTAGTCCTGCCTGTACAACCTGAAAATGACCTGAGAAGGGGCATCTGTTTTTAAGGGGTGACAGAGGAGAGATCATGTCTCAAGTTCTGAGAGGTTTTCAGACTTTCTAACCAGAGACAGAATTCAGAGCTCTTTTTGAAAGAGCTAGTTTCTTTTTAAAGGCAGTTAAGTTCTTATGTAAACATGGAACATCTAAATCATTTATCCAATCTATTACCTGTCGTTTGAAAGAAACATTTCCCTAATTCCATTGGGATTTGTATTGCTGGTGTTGGAGAACTGTAAGTTCTATGCAGTCTCTTAGAAGATTGATTTAAGTTCTAGGTTGAATCATAATTTCTATCATATGCCCAGTAAGAAAGACTACCCAATTCTTGCTGCACATCCTCCCAATTTTTAACCGTAGACTATTCAATTCATTGAGTTATTGTAAGGCAGTTCCCTAAATGCAACTGGGGGTTTTCCCATTTTGCTTTCTTTTATGTCATTTAGGTGGGAGTCCCTTAGTTTCTGCTTACAGGAACAAAAGGAATGAAAGGTCATTTGAGTGTGTATTTGGGGGTTTTTTTTTTTTCCTCTTTGTTTTTGGAGGGTGGGGAGAAGGAGGCAAAGGAAAAGATAATTTGTGGAATGGGGAAGGAAAGGGGGGAAAATAAATCTTTAAGATAAAATGTTAAAATAAGCCTTGGACACTTAGATTAGTCAAACACAGTTATCAGAACTCCACTCTCAGTGATTTCTGTTGGGATTTGTTTTCACGTGTTCTTTTTTAACCTTTTAAGAAATGTTTGGGCCTCCCAAAGATTTCGAAGCATGTATTTCCCAAGGTTAGGCATGCTGTTATTTGAGTGTTAAGGGCAGGTAAACTCAGAGCAGTTTATTTTGGATATGTTTTGAAGCTTTGTTTTGAATTAAGACATGTAGTTTCTGGGGAACGGGGGTCGGGGAGGCATATAATTTCAGGAATAGGTAAGCTGTTTGTTAACCAGCTTTCCTGGGCTATTGAAGGATTTAATCTTCCGTGTGTCCGCATGTTGCCCTCTAAACCCTTCAGTGACACCCTTGAACAAGTACTGTGTGAAGGTTTTTCTATGCACTTGATACATTTTATTAAGAGTGCCTCAAGCCAACAAAGAAAGTGAACTTTACCGTGTATGAAGAATGTTAAAATGTACTGTTGTACATTGTCGCACTATGGAATTCAGTTGTAACTTTGCATCTGTAACAGCTTTCTCATCTAGCAACTGCTTTGGTTTTCTTAGAATCTTAAAATTCTAGAGTCACCTTATTTTTTTAATTATCAACAAACCCTCTAAATGAAAATACTGTTTTTAGAAATCTAGAGCCAGTCATTGGCTTCACCATTTACTTTCTGTGCATCCCGTGACTGTGGCAGTACAGTCTGATCTAATTTCTTCCCGCTAGGACCGCCTGTATTCATGAACTACACCCCGTGTATCATTTGTTCTGGTCAGAAGTCGGATCGCCTGACTTCCAGAGGATTTGAAAATAGTTTTTGGAAAGGCTTGTTTTATACCTATATATTATATGGAGAAACAAATGTTTTTAATAAATGTTTCACTGACCAAAATAATTTTAAAGTAATTAATTTTACTTACCTTTCAGGAAAAAAAAAATTATAGCAGCTGATCTGTAAATGACTTTAAAAGCTATTTTAGTAATTTAAATAAATTTACTTTTCTTAGTTTGTACTTTCTGTATGTTTTGTAAACTTAATGATTCATAAACTTTTTACAATTAATCTGAGAGTTTTCTTTACACTTGGCCAGGAGAAACAAAGGCCACAGAATTGGACTCCTTCACAAGTACATTAGTTAGAAGTATAATCACCATGATTTTCTGTTTTATCCAGGGATTTTGAATTGTCACTAAAATGGGATGAATTTAGGTATTCTTGATTTAACAAAAGAATCCATAGCAGTGTTTCTGAAATTTTTAATTCTCACCTCCCTAAAGAGCCTTTTTCAATATATTTTTTTCTAATCGTCTGCCCCTGTGAAAGTAATACCACATATATTCTGTATATCTGTTTTGGGATCATGTTTATTTTTGTGCTTTATACAGATGGAGAGGAATATTATTTTGCCCCCGTTGAGACTGTATGCTCAAGAGCATCCGTGTTTTAGATCATTGCTACCTAAAATATCCTATTTTCTGTTTATCATTTCTTTTGCAAGGGAAGAGTTAATGTTGTCAGCTTGAAAACAGGGACTAGGGTCTCTAGAAGTTAGTCACATTGTGACTTTGGGTGGCAGTATTGGCCCAGGGAATCCCACAGTACAGTACGGTTCATACGAATTTCTGGAAACTTAATTCGCTTCCCTTTTAATGACTTCCTTGTATGTAAAGAGGTTTCGTAAACCTCCAGTACTCAAAACAACGATGGGAGAAACTTGCTTGTCGTTCTGTGAGGAGAACTACAGAAGGAAGGGTTTGCACAGATCGTGCCTGAGCTGGAGATAAAACCCCGTTTCCCCGTGATCTCGCGTCTTTGGAAAGTGGTCTCTGTGTTGGCAGTGTAAGGAGGCGTTCCTCACTGAATGCATGAGGGTGATGGACTGTTCTGCCCTGTTGTCCCCGCCAAGGCCGTAAAGCAAAATCTTACGGTATGACAATTCTGCTGTCATTAGCCACCTGGAATGAAGACATGAGCCCTGAGTCTGGAAAACAACCAAAGTGAGCACGCCGCCATTGACTGGGAAGAGGAAACTATTGGGTGAGATCTCTCTTTGGCCAGATTCAGAAAAGAGCCCCCACATGCTTGTGGGCTCCTCTGCGAGACGGGAAAAATAGAGCCTGTCACCTGAGCATAAAAAGGAGAAACCCCTCACAGTCTACAAATTGGACTCCTCCCTTTTGCACATACCTGGAACCTTCTGGAGTGCTTCATTTCCTGCCCTCTGCCTTTCCCCAATCTCATGCTCTGCTAATTCTTTCTTGTGTCTTAAGGCCTTCATTTTTTAGACAACGTCACTGAAACCTTCCCTCTTCCCCCTCCCACGATACTGGTCTAGCTGCCTTGTCTCCACTCTCTCGTTCATCCGGCATCACCACGGAATGCAGGCAGCTCACTCCCACGTCCTTACGCCTCTCGAGGGCAGGAGTGTCATTGATACACGCGCACTGACAGTCCCACCGGGTGCTCACATCTCTTGAATACAAATTGCACGCCCTACTTAGGGAGCTGGAATAGGTCATTTGTATTTTTCACAGTGTTTTACTTGCTGTTTTTCCTGTTACTCCTAAACCTCTCCCTAAAGTTTTTATGACTGTTCCATCCTGGAGTCAGAGTTGCTTCGCATAATTTAAGACAAGGGGATCGATCCTCGAGGTGCAAGGAAACTAGTCCTTTTCCAGCGAAGCAAGTGAGAGGATCCCAAGTGAGAGGTCCCCATGGGGAAAGGGAAGGTTAAGAGGCAGAACTGGGAGGCCCTGAGTTTTCTCCACAGTGAAATCTGAATTTGAATTTTCTTAAATAAGCTAATGGGTTTCCTCACATCTTCCCATAGTGTAGTGAAGATAAAGAGATGGTGTGGAGGGAAGATGAATAAGATATTTGAGAAGTGGAATTACAAGGTTTGGTAGTTAAATGTGGTTGCAGAGAAGCTGTTAGAATACTTCAAGGGGACACTTCAAAATGCTATATTACTAAACATCTTTCTATTTCTGAAGTATCTTCTCTCCCCAAAATACTAAGCACACAGTGGTAGACTAAATTCTCTCTGTGTGACTTTATGTTGGCTTTCAGCAGTTTGAAGTACAGATAGTCACACATTTAGTCAGGGATTGTCTGAATATACAAATAAAAACCCTGTCAAACCAGCAAAAGAGGGAGGAATGGGGTTGGATCGTGAGGCTGTGTGTCTCAGACCTCAAGACAGGCAAATACAGGAACTGGGAAGGCTGTTCTGGATGGGACCTCAGCAGCCATTGCTTCTCTTTCTCCTAGGGTTCACCGCCCCCTAGCCACTTCCCCTTTGTGACTTTAATACACTGTGGATGTGCATCTGATTGGATGATCCCTGAAAAAATATATACATGATTATACATACTTGGCTAGGTGACCCCTTTAACAGGGACCAGGGGTGGGATGGCAGTTTGCTGAGATCAGACCAGAGAGTAAATAAGCAGAGATATTTAAAGGACAACTGAATACATCTCCAAATATATAGAGACATATAATGTGATGCTACACTAGTTAATTCATTTTTTAATCAGTGAAAGGAAATTAAAGGTAATGGGAATAATATTAATGTTTTAAAATTTGGGTCCTGGTCATGGCTCTGTCTAGATAAATTTGTATTCTGATTTCTTCCCATTGCTTCTGTGTTTTCTGTGCTGAAAAAGGGAAATAGTTATCACAACTCCAGGTGCTATCTTCCTTGGCTGGTGTGGCTCAGTGGATTGAATGTCAGCCTGCAAACCAAAGGTCACCAGCTCAATTCCCAGTCAGGGCCCATGCCTGGGTTGTGGACCAGGTCCCCAGTAGGGGGTGCATGAGAGGCAACCACACACTGATGTTTCTCTCCCTCTCCGTTCCCCTCTCTCTAAAAATGATTTTTTTTCAAAAACATAAATAAAATCTAAAAAAAAAAAAAAAACCTCCAGGAACTATCTTGATATATAATGGCTACTATTTGTTGGGAGGATCCTCAAAAGAACAGAGCTTCCTTAGTTTTCAGTCTGTGTCTTGGGCAAGTGAGGTGTGGCAGGCCATCATGTCTGCCTGCTTCAAACCTAACGTTTGAGTGTTTTCCCACACTTAGCACCATTCCTGGGCTAACTCAAGAAGGGAATCTGGTAGGTGCTGTGCTGCCCTCGAGAGAGAACTTTCACCCACAGTCGGTACGTGCACTTCTTGATGGGCAAAATGTTTAAATCTCTTCTCAGTCTCTCGCAGTTTAAGTGGGCTTCCTCTTATTTTTTGTACGATGAAGATGGAAACGAGCTACATGAAGATCTTTGTATTTGAATATGTATTGAGTTGTCCTTCACCCTTGTCCGTATTTTGTTATTTACTGAGTACTTACTAAAGCTGTTCCAAGTGCTTTACACGTATTAACTGATTGAATTCTTGCAATAACCAGTGAAGTGGTACCGTTACCCCAATGTAATAGGAGACTGAAGCACAGAAAGGTAGAAAGTGATGTTCAAGAATACCCACGGAGCCAGTGGTGAAGCAGGGATGCCAGCCCAGGCAATCCGGCTTTAAAGTATCTATTCTGACCGCAGTGAATATAACCTCGAGACCCCCATATATGGTATTTCCCCCCCAATCTCTCTGGTCTCTACGTAGGCTGGAGTACATTTCTGACCTGTGGATTCTCATCTGTGGCTCTCTCTTAAACCCTTTTCTTTCCTCCTCGCTCAGCGTTGTGGCATCCAGCATTGCCCACACCGAGGGTGTGAAGACGTTCGCGTGAGACAAGTCATCACACGGTCCTATCTGTTGACTCATGTTTGCGTCACGCTGGCATCAGGCTTTTGGAACTAAAGGCCGGCAGTATTGGTTCACAGTGCCTCTCTTTGCAAAATACCCACATGCAACCTGGGCGGTAGCTTTCCCTGCGTGCCACACAGCCTCTGTTCGTGCCCTCTGTCAGCCCTGATGCAAAATGACACCTCTTTGAATTCCTGAGATAGAGTGCATTTGTATCAAAAGCCTTGGCAATTTCACAGAGACAGAGGGGAGAGGGTGATAAGAGAACAGGCCCACGGTCTACATTCTTCCTTGCCCGAGTCCCAGTCCCCGCTCCGCACTTTCTCACTGAATGACACTGGCAAATTACTTCTCTCAGCCCCAGTTTCCTCATCTCTAAACGGAGGGAAATTGAGGTAACTTCTCTCCTATAATGTTGTGCGGATTAAGTCAGGTAGTACATGCAAAGCACTTAAAAAGTGCAAAGCACCTCAAAGGTACAATGTTAGTCATTTGTGTTCCCCTAAATCCTTAGCAACAACTCTCCTTGCCCCTTCTGACTGGCATCCACTGTGACTGGCTGCTATTCCCACCTTCTTAGGGGACTCTTACTATGCAGAATACACCAGATTTCTCCCAGGTTACCTCCACTACAAACCCCAACCCACCACAATGTTCATTAAACAAAGGGCTTCCAGGTACTAGAGTCCCTCCTCCAAAAATGTGGGGAATTAAAAATGAGAAAGCTTTCCATCATTAGCGTCACGACCCTGCTTTTGTTCTAAAAGACCTCACTTTTATTCAAGCATCTGTAATTTGGCGATGTTCTTTTCTGAAAGCTGCACAGAGCCCCCTGCGTTGAACAGTGAAGGTGCATGCTACCTGGACACCCTTAAAGGAAGAATTTGTTGCGCCTGCCGCTGGGAGTGCAGTCGGTGGACAGCCTCCACTGTCAGTCACTTCACGGATTGCCCCAGCTGCAGAGAGCCACTTTGCCCAAGGTCATGCCCAGTGAGGGGGAGAGTGGTGTGCAGCAATGCCTGGTGGAGGGAATATAAAGGCTCAGCTGTCTCAGCCCAACACAGTTCAACTCGTATGGGCCATCTGCACTCAAGCTTCCCATGGCATTGGCGAGGCTATGGGACCTGTATTACACCGAGACTTCTCCTCCCCCATCCTGTTTCCTTCCCTCCCTCCCACAGGTGTTCATACTAAGGGTATTCCCTGGTAGACATGCTGCAAACTAAATTTTGTCTCATAGTCTGCTTTACAGAGGCCCCAACCTGGGCCACACCAAACTTAGTACAGACAGAGCTAATGTTTATTGAGCACATAATATGTGCCAGGCACTGTCATAAGCATTGTACACATAGTATCTCATTTAATTTTCATAATCCTTTGAAGTAGATACTGTAGACGAGGAAACGAAGACACAAAGCTATACTGTTAGTAACTGGTGGAGATAGGATTCGAACTCACTGACTCCAGAGCCTACCTTCTTAACCATCATGCTACATTCTATCCCATAATATCTACGTCTTGAGGAGCAAAAGCGATATTAAACCATGTCTTATAGACCACAAACATATAATGGATATAAGGGAAATAGTGTTAAGCCCATAGTGTTTTGCTTGATGTTTCTGATGAAAGTCTAACTCTTACAGTCCATAATCTTTCCATTGTGCAGCAAATGAGTCAAGCTTTGTTTGA
This sequence comes from Tonatia bakeri, assembly GCA_004024845.1. Classification (NCBI taxonomy): domain Eukaryota; kingdom Metazoa; phylum Chordata; class Mammalia; order Chiroptera; family Phyllostomidae; genus Tonatia; species Tonatia bakeri. The sequence continues at coordinate 120,551 of PVIA01001370.1, forward strand.
ATGGTGTAATACTTGCCACTTGAAACATAACATCTTTGTGGGCAGATTCCAATGACAGCTTTTCCTTTGGAAACAGTCCCAAGAATTAGATTTTCTGTTGTTACCTGGTAGATTCCAAAGACCCAGTTGGCTCCTCTGACATATTTTTACCAGCCTTGGATCAGAAGGTTGGCAGACAGAGGAAAAGAAGTGCTTTCACGTTCAGGAAATGCAGCTGACTTCCTTCTTCTGACTTCATCCCCAAGTTTTAGTTGTTACTGAATCAGCAGCTCTGCTTTTTGAGTCATCCGGTTCCTCAAGTAGCCCTTTGACCTTTACCATCTTATCCGAGGGGATCAATATGTATCAGCTGGTTGGCCTAGAGGTTAAGCTCAGACTTAGTCCTCGGGAAATGATCTTTTGCCCCCCTTATGTCATCTTGTTCTCTAGAAAAGGGACACAAACCTCAAAACTGACAGCAGTTGCAACATCCACTTTAAATCTCTCACCAAGTGTATGGGGAGGGACATAAAGATATGTGTGCATGCTCAGAAGTACCTTTTATAATGAATTAAAAACAATAACTTCAAACGAGAAGCCTAATACAACTCTCATAGTTATAATTACAAAGTTGTTTAAGTCCTTTTTTATTTGTTTCAAATCTTAAACATAAGCCTATGAATGTAAACAAAAAAAGTAGAACACTCAGTAAAGCGTGGTCTCCTAGTTTCTCCAAAGCATCAACTCTCCTTAAAACAATGCAAACAGTTAAAATACCTAAAGAGTGTAAATAGACATGAATACAGTGAAAAGCAAGTGGAACAGGGAGAGTGGGGAAGGTAGGTGATGAGATAATCAGCGAGGCTTGGTAAAGTCCAGCTTTGAACCCGAATGAGGTCATGCCCAGATAACGAGTACTTCTGGCACCTCTCAGCTGAGGCTGTCCAGGTGCTCCGCTGACATAATCTAATAGCAAATGTTACTGCCCCCATTTCATGGGTGGGGAAAGAAAGATACTAAGAAACTCAATAGCTTGTTTAGGCAGGCACGATGAGTTGCTGATGGAACTAGAGAATTATTTCAGGAATCTAACCTACTTTTCTGAGTGTAGCAGCAGGTCAGCTCTCCACATACCAAAAGACATGTATTAGCATAAATTGGTAGTGAATGTACTTTTAAAACTTATCTTCTGTAAACAATGTGATGAAAATACCTTCGGAGTAAGTCATGGTAGCTTTTTGTGGGAAGAATTTCAGAGATTTTAATATTTTATTTATTTATCTTTTGTGGGGGGGGGTGAAGGGAGAAAGTGAGGGAGAGAAACATAGATTGGTTGCTTCTCTCATGCCCCCAGATGGGGACCTGGCCTGCAACCCAGGCATGTGTCCCAGCTGGGAATTGAACTGGTGACCCTTAGGTTTGCAGGCTGGCATTCAATCCACTGAGCCACACCAGCCAGGGCAAGAGATGATTTAAAAATAAATTCTGCCCTGGCTGGCGTACCTCAGTGGATTGAGCGCAGGCTGTGAACCAAAGCATCGCAGGTTCAATTCCCAGTCGGCACAAGCCTGGGTTGCAGGCCACGGCCCCCAGCAACTGCACATTGATGTTTCTCTCTCTCTCTTTCTCCTTCCCTTCCCTCTCTAAAAAATAAATAAATAAAATCTTAAAAAAATATAAAAATAAATTCTTCCAGATTCAAAAAATACCCACATTAGGTTTCGGTTATTTAGTAGAACGCACTTGAGACTTGAGGCACCTAACATGAACCACAGCGAAACTGTATCAGTTACTAAACCCAGTGTCCTAGTGGTTGTGTGTGTGTGTGTGTGTGTGTGTGTGTGAGAGAGAGAGAGAGAGATACATTATTTCTGGGGGGTGGGCCATGACCTCGCTCTCTAGGAATTATTCTATGCCTTCTATCCCCACTCAGCTCAGGATTGTTCCTGAACATTCTGTAATCTTTACGGAAACATATTATGGGAGGCGGGGGTGGTTCGTGGTGGCTGTCTTCTCAAGAATGTTACTCTCTTCCTTTCGTCCTATAAATTTAGTCCAAGCCCCTATAAAAGTTTTATAGTCTGTTTCATGAACACACAGTTTTTTGGTGCAAAGTCAATGTCACTACTCCTGGTGAAAACACAAACAGAATTTCTTTACATACTGCTAATATCAAATACTTCTGCTCAAAGTAAACTCTAATCACAGCACGTTTTACATGAACTGCATGTAAACTGGAACTACATTTCAAAATTGATACCTTTCTCTTTCACTCTGGCCTGAGCTCAGGATTGCAGTGACTGACAGGAGGTTGGTTCATTCAGGGCAGAGCGCGACATATAAACCCCGTAGATGTGTATACCCGCACATGGAGGGCGGGGGGAAAGCAGGTTTTCAATTGTTCGAATGCAAAATAATGCAATAGTTCATAAATAATAATGCGAGAATAAACTCTGTTTCACGTACTCACAGCGGTAACCTACTTTTGCTGCTCCCAGTACATCCTTTGTCACATGTGTGATCTGGTGAAAAGGTGACTAGAGATTCCGGAGAGAGAGAGGAGCCATAGACTTGGCAAACAGAACGACTTCTCACTTGGACACTCGGAACGTCTGAGTTTGGCCAAAGCACAGAATCCCACCCTCCGGAGTTCTTTCTGAAGAGCCTCTGGCGGCCTCTAGCAGCCAGCAGTGGTGGACCAGGCACTCGATCGGGTTCAGGAGACGAGGTTCCTGTTCTAGCTCACCACTCTCTGCCCTTCTGACTGACACCAAGTCACTTCGCCTTCCTAAGCACCCGCTTCCTCACCTGTAAAAGAGGGTGACACAGCAGAGGTTTGGATGAGAATTAAAGCCGACAATGTGTGTGATATGTAGCTGAGGATGTTAGAGTATATTGAAGAGTTATTTACATATATGTTATAAGATACATATATTAATTACATGAAATGCATATATATGAGTTATCATGTCACTTTTATATGTAAAATAGTTATCAGCATGTTAGAACAGTATATGTGTTTACTTTGCCAAATTTTTCACTTCATGCTTGATAAAATATGGAATCACTTCCAATTCCCAAACCAGCTACATCTTCTCCATCACTCTTAAGCCTGTCAATTTTTCTGGGAGACAGTCCCAGCTGCTTCTGCCCTCTTGTAATATTTTGCGGGCCTTCCGCTAATGCAGTGGGATTTGTAAGCAAATGCTCACGTGTTCTCATTTCTTGTTTAACAGGTGGGGGGCATCCAATCTCGGGATTCCGGGAGTATTTTAGTGGCTGATAAGTCTCACTAAGAACCTGTGGGTCTTCTTCCAGCCCGGGTACCCAGCTGCCTTTTTCTATTTTTGGAAGGGCCATAGAAACTCTCCTGCCAAGAGTTTAAAACTTTCCACCGCCTGGAAATAAGCTGGTTCATCCCTTGCAAAATATAACCTCGTTCTGACTTATATTCTTCAGCTTTTTTTTTAAATTGCAGCTGTCTTGCTATATTTTATTGCATGTTTCTATTACTAGTCTATAAATCATCATCAAAACAAAGAGATGCTATAAAGAAAAAAGTTCTTCTCTTTGAGAGTGTTCTAAGAAAAAGGGGTTGCCTGTATGTAGTAAAAGGATCACTAAGTTATTAAGCTAAGCAATTTAAAAGGGATGTCGACGGGGAAAATACTGAGAAAAAGAGGGCGCTCAATAGCAAAAGAAACTAATCTTTGAAGGTTCATGGGGGTTAAATATGGGAAAATGTAACTTTCAAAGCTTAAAAACATTTCAAAATCACATTTAAGAAGTATTTTTGTTCTTAACGAGCAAAAATTGAATTTGGGGAAAATGAGAAAGACTTAGTACTTGGATTTAAGTATATTGACTGTCTCATTGACAAGGCTGGTTGAAGGAACCTAACAAGACAGGAAGCAAATCATAGTAACACAGTGATGAAGTCAGCCTCACCTTAATCCAGATCTGTTCCCTAACACCCGAGTGTACCCCTTTTCCATATTGTTATACACTTGGGTATATACATGTGTCCACAGAATATGTATTGAATTATTTTGTTTTTTATGTACATAAATGCCAGACTGTGGATATCATTTAAGCAAGTTGTTTTTTACACTTAACAGTGCTTTTATTAAGCAATATTTTTAAGATGCACCCATTGTTTCCAATGTCTCACAACTGCTACAATAAATGAATCTGATTCTGAGCCTCTCTATTAAAAAAAAGAATGTCAGCCCTGATTGATATGGCTCAGTTGGTTGGGCGTTGTCCTGCGAAATGAGAGGTCATAGGTTGGATTCCTGGTCAGGGCACATGCCTGGGTTGTGGGCTTGGTCCCTGGTTGGGGCATGCACGAGAGGCAACTGATGTTTCTCTCCCTCTCTTTCTCCTTCCCTTCCCCTCTCTTTAAAAATAAATAAATAAAATCTTTAAAAAACCCTTAAAAATTTATCCTCAGGTTTTTGCTAAATCCTGGTTTGCTTTTGACCTTCCCAGAAGTAAAGGAAGGAAGGAACACACTAACCCCCTGGCCTGGCTTTGTTCCAACAGCACTTCAGGACTCATTTTAAGGGAGGGATTAGCCATCGAAAGTGAGATGTGGATTTGAAGCAACTTGCCAGATAATTCCATCCCCAAAAAGCTACTTTGAACTGAGCAACTAGTCTTTTAAGAAGTGGAATTTGCTCTGCCTTAGAGTTCCAGCTAGTTCACCTGGTCTATTTCATTGATGGAATTAATCCATCCATCCATCCATTCATCCATGCACCCATTTAATGAGTTTTTATTAACAGAGCTAAATGCATCGCACTGTTAAACACATTTATGTTTTATTTGTGATCTTGTAGAAGTGCATACATACTGTTTGTGAGGGCATGTTTGTTCTTTTCATGTCAACTTTATACCTTATAGAATATACTTCCTAAATCCTAGCTACCTTTACCAACCACTGTGAACCAATAATTCAGAGTGAGAAGAAAGTGTAAGTCCTATCCCTGATTTAACTGTTTGTCCTACAGTTCCATCAAGTCTTCAAGTCATATCCTGAATATCAGAAAAGGATGTATACTCTAGAGCCAGGATCTCTGCTAACACTATGTCCATCCAGGGTGAATTCCTTGTTCTAGACTCAGAGGGCAAACCGTTGAGTAGAGGGTTTGGAATCAGAGGTGGGTTGGACTGACAATGCTTTGCGCTGATATGAAAGTGTCGAGACCTCATAAACCCTAAGGTATTTGATCACAAGCATTTCATTCTCAGCACCTGCTTCGTACAAAATCAAAGTTAATTGTATTTATAGATTATTTGGAGTAGGCATTTTAAAAATTTTTTAAAGTTAGAAAATAAATTTCCAGACCATCCCAAAATAAGTGTGTGCATATTTGAGCTTGTTTCTTGTTAAATTCATGTAACTGCAATGTGCAAGGAAAATCTCTAATCTCTTTCCTAAGAGTCTTATCTTGACTTTCTCAGACAGGAATAAATCTTTTTACCTAGCAATATGTCAGAACCAACCTGTTTTAATATTTACTCAACAGGAGGTTGTAGGTAAGTTGAGTAAAGGGCTCTGTCTTAATTTTACTAGACCTTGTTTTGTTAGAATTTATTTTCTTCCAAACTATGGGTATGTTTTTGTTTTTGTTTTTTGGCAAGGGACAGGTAACTATTCACATTTAAGAGGAGTGAGATTCTGAGCTACTGCTCAGTTCAAATCCCAAGTTCCTCTTTTTCAATGATGTAGACAAACACTGTCTGACTATTTGCTTTATTGGTTGGTGTGTTTTACCTGTGACTATGGCTGAAACTTTAAGGTACATTCCATGTTCTGTTATTTTTGACCAGCAATAGGCCCTCTCCCAGGCAATTCCTCTGAGCTTTTCTTAGGTTGTTTTTCTTACTACCATTTGCACCATCAGGATACTCAAGTTTCCTGTTCACAGTACATATTTTACAAAAGTGCAGTATTTTTGTACGTCCATTTAGCTCCTATTCAGGCATAGCCATCGGCTTTCCAAAGAGGGGCGGCTTTTACCGGCTCCAGCTCTTATCGATATGATCTACTCAACACTGATTGAGCATCTACAGTGTCCTAGTTACTGTGCTAGGCCCTGTTGCGGTATAGAGAAATAAAAGACATTTAAAAATCCTCAAAATACTTAAAAAATGAGAAACAGTCCCTGGGGAAAATAGCTACTGGATTTCAGAAGGTGGAGAAAAGTGATGGGTGGGGAGCTTGTGTGCGGTGAACACGTATCGGAAGGTGCCACGATTTGCACCAGAGCTGTCATTTAAGCTCTGTCATCTTGACGGATGATAGAATTCACCATGCAAAGACTGGGGACAGAGGATAATCATATTGGAAGATATACTGATCACAAGGAGTTTTCCAAAGCGGAGTTATATTAAAGCCAACACCCACCGGGAGGAATCTCCCTTCTACTTGCTTTGTAGTCTTAAGCCATTAGAGTGAACGTAGAACAGAACTGTAACCCCCGCGAATAAAACGGCCAATGACAGCAGCGGATGACTGCAGTAGCCGCAGAGCTGCGATCTCTCTGAAACTCACTGGGGTAAAGGAGATTTATTTGGACAATTGGTGAAACATAGCAAACTCTGAGAAGCTGCAATTTCTAGACTTCCAGGTTATCCTGGTCCACAACCCCCGCCCCCAGTTTGTTTTCTGAGGCCGAGGACGAAATGCGCAGCCCGAAGGCCCAGCTAGAGTCAGAGGAAAGAGAGCGGGGAAGGTCTCCGCTGCGGATCTACTTTGGCTCCTCCCGAGTCCTGCAAGGCTCAAACTTCGCCACACCAATCATGGCGTCCTCGAGGTTCCTCTCCTCGCTTTCGGCCGCCTTTACCTTTCGGCCACAATTAACATGGCCCCAACTGAAGGTCGCATTCCTGGGGAACCGTCTCGGGACAGTTCTCGCGAGGTTTGCCTGGGCCCCTACTGCTCCCGCCCTGCCTCGCGCCGCCGCCGCCGCCGCCACCGCCGCTGCTGCCGGCGCCGCTCCTCCTCCGTGTCAGTTGTTGGGCTGTAATGGCGACTGGGCCGCCACTGCCGAAGTGACTCCCGGGTGGGGGAGCGGGGCCCGACCTGCGCCAGAGGGAACTGCAGAGAGCCGCAGCTCAGGGGCCGGCTTGCTGTGGGGGAGGGGAGGCAGCCTTTCCGCCTCTCCTTCCGTCTCTGCAGACCCGCCGCGGCTCCCGGGAGCCGGTGCGAGGCGGGCACCCGGTGTGTCCCCGGCGCAGGGAGGCCAGGCCGGGCAGCCCTGGGGCCGGTCGGGGCGGCGTCCCTGTACCCTCCGCCAGGCCCCGCGGGATGCACCGTGGGGGCCGAGGGCGGAGGCGACACTCTCAGGTGAGCTTCAGCAGGACCTGGCTGGGACCACGGACGCCCGCGTAGCCTCCGCTGCCTCTGTCCGCGGTCCCGGGTCCCCGGTCCCGGGTCCCCAGTGGCGGCGAGAGAGGCGAGGCGGGGCGGGGCGCGGGGGTCCTGGCTCAACCCGGCGTACCCCTTGGCGAGGCAGCCGGGGTCCTGAGGCTTTGCCGGGAGGGCCGTCTCTTATTCCTGAGACCTGGGTCTCCAGCCCCACCGATGCCTGCCGGAGACGGGCTTTCCTTCTTTACCTGCCAGTGCCGGCCCCACACCTGCCCGCCCCTCCCTCCCTCCTCTGCGAAAGGTGTGCGATACCTGTCACCTTTGGGTTCTGAAGTGTCTCTTACTCATTTAGAGATCAGGCATATTTTGGGAAATTCCGGGGACCTGGCAGGGATGACCAGTTTCTGTTCCTTTTTGGTGGGGATAAACATGCTCAAGTGTAGGAAAAACTTTGATTTTCTGCTCCGGTCTAGCAGCTGCTGAGTGTCGTCTTCCGATTCATTAGCACATGATTTCAGGGGGAATGTTAGAGTTGTCATTTCCCTCTGCCTTCTTTGGAAACGGAGCCCAGCACGCTAAGGAGCGTTTAGCTGATGTTACAAATATGGGTTGGAATGTGGATGGATTTTTCGTTTTCAGGTAGGAAGTTGCACACAGGTACAGGTTTTCCTGTGGCTTCAGTGTAGGAGCCCGTCCTTGGTGTAGGAGGAAGCCGGGTGTCGGGACTAGTGGGCAGGAGCCGTGTACGCCGCCGGATCGTTTTGTTCTGATGCTGATCCTTGTTGTGAATTTGGAAAAGTCGTTAGGGTTGTGTTGCCATGTGAACGTACCTCCTCCTGCCCTCTCGGTTTTCAGGGTTTTAAAGGAAAGGCTGACTTAGGCAGATGTAACAACGGCCTGAAAAAGGTTTGTACAAGCAGTGATAAAACACTGAAAGCCGCCCTCCATTTAGAAAAGTGTCCTAGTGTAAAATTTTGTTTTTAAATAAGGCAGCGTGCTGCTCATAACAGGAGATTGCGACTTGGGAGGATTGGTGGTTAGACCAGTGGTGGAAGTTGCCTCACACTCAGGAGTGGGCGTGTAATTGCTCGGTTGTGCCGAATTGACAAACTCCAGTAATCAAGTCAGTCAGCCATTGAACCTCATTGCGTTGAATTTAAGATACTTTAATCAGAAAATAAACATCGAGGTAGAGTACATTGTGTGTGTGGATAAGTACAGGTGTGTCTCGTGTTTTCATAGCCAGCAGGATTTTGTAATGAGTTACATGTAGATTCCGTACATACGTGAGAAAATTTCCCTGATTCTCGGGGACACATTGCTGTGTAGTGTTATGCAAGAGTATTAATACTTGGACAGCCAGCCTCCTGTGGGGTAATCAATGTGTGAGGTAGGAAGTTTCGAATTTTTTCCCTAATGTTTCTGATTGCCAGTCTTTTGCCCATTTTATGACACGTCTGCCTTATCATGGACAGAATACAGGAGATTAAGTCCCTATCCGATTTTATTTTTACTAAATTGCTTCAAGTTATAGTGGGAACAAAAAAGAAGCTGCTGTCTAAAATAACTGACATTATTTTTTGGTCTGCTTCCACATACATTATTTTACTTAGTCTTCATAGCACTTTTGTGAAGTAGGTTTGGTAAATATTGTCCCTGTTTTGCAGTTGTGGAGATTGACACACACGGAGGTTCCTTTATGTGGAGTGAGTGCTGCCCTTATCTCTGCAGTAGATCCAGAATTAAATTTATTTCCACTGTTTTTTTATTGATAACATGTTAGTTTCAGGTGTACACCACAAGTATGCAATACTTGTATATGTTGCAAAATGATTGCAGTAAGTCTAATATTCTAGAATTAGTATTATTTTAAATTGAATGTTAATATAGATATTTTTGGCCTTTAGCTTTTTAAAATCTAAAAATTTATTTTTGTTCCTTTTGACATGTCACTTGCTCCTTATGCTGATATTGTCAGTTCTTCAAAAACATTAGTATTTTTATAGCATTTCATTAATTGTTAAAGTCATGAAGTATGATAGTATATTGCTTTACTTCTATATGTACTTCTTGCTTGAACAATGTTCCTAAGAAGTTGTAGTTAATTTGTTGTCTCTCATTTTGTTTGGATACTCATAGTTCTGTCATCTTTGGGACTTCAAATCATTTATACTCTTAATTATGTAAAGGAAACATTCAAGCTACATGGTCAGTAGCATAACTGAAAACTAGTAACAATTGGTGATTTTTATTGTAAAGTTTTATTGTAGATTTAAAAAGTTAACTGGCCATGTATACTTGTGATTGTTTTTTTTGTAGGGTGGGGCAAGTGTGAGCCATACATACATACACACACACACACACACACACGAGAGCCATATATATATATATATATATATATATATATATATGCCTTAAGACCTAAATGGCTTTATTAAGCAATTCATGAATCAGGCAGCATCGTATCTAGAACTAGAAGGGGGCTCCCCAAATACTCCTAATTACCTTTATTGACTTTCTACCCCATATCAAACAACTTCTAGTATCGCAAATAGTCCCCCAAAAACTGGATAATCAAGTGATCGTATAGTTTTTTCTGCACTAACATTTTTTGTTTATTGTTATCACAGGTGTCGCTTTACATTAACTAGTTGTTACTTTGGGTTATTATTTGACTTTCTCATCTAGTCTATAAGTTCTGTGATTGCATAGATCCTCTGTTAACTATCTGGCGCCCAGCGCCTGGCACATAGTAAAATAGTAAATGTTGGTTGAATAAATTGACTGAAGAATGGTCTTGACATAGTATTTAAAAAACCAAAATCAAAGCCATACTAGTTCATGGATCCTAGTTCTTTTAGGAACATACTCCAAGGGTATATTCAAGTTCTCCAGGAGGAAGGGGAATGACAAAAGCTATCTGGGATTAAAAAGCAACTGCGAATAAGCCACAGGTGGATCCCGAGAACTTTATTGACTATTTTAATGATTTGCCTAGCTGTTCTGGCAATAGTTAGTGTAATTTATAGAAAATAGATGGTTTAAGACCCTACCTATTATACTAGCACCAAAATTATAGGCTTGTAATAACTTTAAGTCACTTCTTAATTACAGGATTGGGAGTTTTAAATCTTAAAGTCCAGCTAGTCCACTTCTCACATTTTATATCTAAGTAAACAAGCATCATGTGATGAAAATCTCTTACCCATAGTTGATTTTATAACAGGATGAAGAATTCACTCTATAGCTGCTAAGTCTACATTTGTTTAATGTGTCAGATAATTATCCAATGAGAAGATAATTGTGAACAACCGGGCAATCTATTCTACATCAGTGTTAATTAAAAACTCAAAACAGGCTTCTCTTTTCAGTAATCAGAAATACTTGTTAACTTAAAAATGAATCTCAACCCTCTCTGTAATTGGGACTACAAATTGGTACAATTGGAACAGTGTTCTGGAAGGACATTTGGCATTGCCTATTAGAATTAAAAGTGCACTCTTTTTTGGTAGAGTCATTTCATTTTTAGGAGTTTATCTTACAGAAATTTCGATACAAGAGCATAGGAACAAATCTGTAAGGATGTTCATTAGCTTATTACAGATAAATACATTAGCATTTATAAATAATGAGAAGATGTCCTGAATGTCCATTGGTAAGGGAATGGCTAATATCATAGTATATTTGTGATGTGAGGCACTACACACTTGTTGCCAGTTGAGCCTGTTTGTATTTCCTTCTGAGGAACAGCTGAGCGTGTCCTCGAACCTGCGTTCACAGCCACGTAGCAGACTTTCCGGGTTCAAATACTAACTACATCATTTATTAGCTGTGACCACTAGCAAGGTACTTAAACTCACCTATAAAGGGGATGTAATTATTGTTCACTCTTACAAGTCTGCTGTGAGAGTTAAGTAAGTTAATATTTAATCCCCAAATAAGCATAGTAGGCACCACATAAGTGTTTGCATTTACTATTATGTACTGACATGGATGAATGTTTATTACATAATGTTGAGGGGAAAAATAAGTTGCACTGCATTGTGGAATGTGATTCAGTTTTGTGAAAACACACAGGCAAAGAAATATGTTTTGATTTTCTTTTGATTTCTCTGTATGTGAGGAGTCTGTAAGGATAGACATTAAACTATTAGCTGTGTTATCCCTGGGAGAATGGATGACTTCCCTTTTTATACTTTAGACACATCAGTGTTGTTTATCATATGTCCCACTTTTACAATTTCTGAAAACTAAAAAAGAAAATACTGAAGCAGAAATTTTCTTTTATTATATGGTCATATAAATGTATTTTTGAAGATAGTTGTTTTTCAGAGACTACAGATTTCATCAACAGAATATCATGTGATTAGGTTCTGTTTCAAAACTTTTGTTGATGGAAGATTAAAATTAATTTATGAAAATCCCTAATGTATTTATTTTTTTATAAGCTTTGTGACCTTAAACCTCATTTCTGAATTTACGAAGTAAGCATGTAGGCTGGATCAATAATTTTTAAACCCAAGATTCCCTGACTGTGCCCCAAGTTACCTTGGAGCACCATAGTGAACTCACATGGGCCTTGTGGGATATTTTTAAATTTTTGAGGGAAACAGGAATATTTGATAGCTGTGGGATATCTGTGGGACATTCGCCATCTGTGGGACACAAAACAGTTTGAGGGAGGTAGTGACCCTGAGATTCCTTTGGATGACAGCATGTCTTCGGAAAGCTAGGTTTTGGGGGGTCGCCGTGATAGAAGGCAAGTACTGTGCAAAACAATAAATAAAAGCGATGGCGTCCAAAGTGACTTCAAGGTTTGAGAAGTTGTGTAATGCCTCTTGGACACATACATCCCACTAAGAAGTTTGTTATTAGTAATAAAATAAAATATTTCTTTCAATTTATATGTATTTTTCAGAGTTGTTAGGACATAAATACTAAGTTGTCTGGGCCTAACTACTTAATAAATGGGATTGTTAAGTTTTTGGGGGGCCTAGGGGCACCATGAAAAAACTATGGAGACACTAGGGTTCTGTGAACTGAGAAGGCTTGGGAACCCTTAGAACTCTTGACTAGGAGACCCACATATTTTCCATGGGGACATAATATTCACATAGAGAGAGCTATATATAGAATAGAATGAAAGTTTTACTTAAAAAAACCCTTACTACTTTCAGTACACTATGATATTTTCAATTTAATTCTGTTTGGTTTTATTAAAAAATGCTAGCTCCAGCTCACACAATTTTTTTTTTTTTTTACCTACTACTGGGTCATTACTACAATACATATTTGACCCCTAACTTGAGCTTTAATATGCTTTGTTCTCTGATTTGTTATAAATGAAGTTAGACTACCTTATACAATAGACGTATCTCTGAAAATTCGTGTAACACTACATTTTGTATGATGGATTATTTTAAATGCTAAAGGGAAGTAATGATGTGAAGAAGGTGTTTTTACAAGTAGGATTCATTTTTGCAAACAGAGGAATTGTTTGTCTATAAGTTTGGGTTTTGTTGTTTTTTAAAAAGTTAACCACTTTGTTGTTGTTCCAAGTGGACTTGTAAACACTGTTTATGGAGTTGTGGCGTCTCTCACTTTTAAATATTACATTTAAAATAATTTATCAGTAATAGCACTGCCACAAGTTAATAGTAAGAATATTTTATTAAACAATTTCTTTTAGTCTGGGACTTCTTTCAAAATATAAAATGCATGTGTACACATAACTATTATTTATTTTTTTTACATGCTACCATGAAAGAAATTTTCTCTCTAGGAATGGTTAACCTCTTTATATTGTATGAAATACTTGTGGGTTGTTTTTAAGTTTTTTTTGCATGTTTGCATTTAAGAATGGATTCTGAGATGTATCAGTGAGACTGTCATCATTCAGCAGCGGGGAGCACCTATGTGCAGTGGCTGCTGTGCGTGGACTGAGACTAACAAAGACGAGTGAGCATCACCTCCACGGTCGGTGTACGAGGCAGATAGATGTGTATGTGAGAGTGTGGGACGGGTGGGAGGAGTGATGGAGAGCCAAGGACCCACAAGGTGGGAGCAGCGCACTAGGTCAAGGAGTCAGCAAAGGCTTCCAGTGAGAGAAAAAGGAGTTGTCTTTGTTTCCGTACAGCCTCTAAGTTATTGACTGTGGAAGGAAACTTTTCAAAATTATTTGTCTTTCCTTGTTTTTTTTTTTCCCCCTCAAAAAATGGTAGGTGCATCTACTTTAAAAAAATTGAAAAATGTATCCACTGAAAAATTGGCTACCTGTTCTGGACTCTCACTCCTTTCCTTGGAGTTATTACCCAGTGTTAACAGTTTCTTCTGTATCAGAGAAACTTTTGTAGTGAAAGTTTTACACTTGAAGGCAAAAAAATAATCCTGAGTTACAAACTGTAAGATGCCTTTATGGGATATATTTCTTGAAATTAATTTAGAAGAGTAAATAGTAAGGATAACTAGATAGTGTTTAATTAAAGCAAAGTAGAGCAAAAACATAGGCTCCTATTTTTAGAGGATTGGGGGTTTGTTTTTGGTTGTTTTCCTCTGTCCCTAAGTAAAAGACTAGGGTCACTTTCAGTCAGGTGCTAGTTAGCTCTTCCTTTCATGTGAGGGGGACATTGTGTTCTTTGAGATCCGCACCCTGCCTCCTATGCACCAGCGCTCAAACTAGTACCAAATATTATATAGTTTCTTCTGGATTTCCTGGATTACAGTACGTCAGCGTAGGTCATTTGTATTTGTATATTGTACTACATTATGGGAGTGTGGGTTATTGACAGTTTGCTTGGAACAATGTAATAGGTCTGACTTAGAGCTGGAATGTTTTCACTTTTCCTAGCCTGGTCCCTGCTAAATTTGTCCATTTTATAATAAGGCTAGTTTGTGCAATTATTGCAAGGTTGTCTTTTCTCAGCTTTTCAGGCAGAGATGGTTGTTAGATAGGGTCTGATAGAGATGAGAGAAGTGAAATATAGCAAAAACTTGGAAAGTATTCTCTGTGATAGCCAGACCGATGTCATTTCTTTCATCTTGTATCCGTAGTGCCTGGCACGTAGTAGGGGCCCCGTCAGTAACGGAGCTGAATGAGTCTGTGGCTGAGTGAGAGCACTGCCAATAAATGTGCAAGGAGAAGTGGCTGCCAGAAGGCGCTTGTAAATTTACTGTTGTCTTACACCTTCTCTGTCTGTGTGTGCATACACCGTAGGTGTGGATCGGCGTTTCTCAGACTCTTTGGTGTCAAGACCACTTTATACCCTTGTGTTACTGAAAACTCAAAGAGCTTTTATTTATGTGGGCTGTCTGTATTATTGACTGTATTACAAGTTTTAACCATTTATTAATTTATTTGAAATAACTAAACACATATTAACAAATAACTGTTTTTTAATGAAAAAGAACTTTATTGCCCCACACAAAAAAATGCTTAGTGAGAAGAGAGGAATTATTTGACAGTTTTCAAATCTTTTTAATGTCTGGCTTAATGGAAGACATCTGGATTCTCATATTTGCACTGCATTCTGTCTGGTGTGAAATCACGTGTCACAAAGCCTTTGGGAAGCGCCACTAACGCAGTTGTAAGAGAAGGAAAGTGAAAAAAGACAAGCAATACCTTCGTATTGTTATGGAAATAGTTCTGGCTTCTAAGACCTCCTTCCACCCCCTGGAAATGTTTCATAGACCCTCGGAGGTCCCTGGACCACACTCAGAACTGGCGGCATGGATTACAAAATCAGAGTAGGAAAGGATCTTAGAGGTTAGCGTAATCACCTCTTGTGGATATTTCTGACTTGTGCAACTGGACTGAGATGGGGAATACCTCATTTGCTTTTTGGGAGTAATCATGAGTTGGCTTTTGGAAGTTGTTGAGTTTGATGTCCCTTTGATATTTCTGAATAAACACTTTGATATGGGGGTTAGGATACCAGAGGTGAGATCTGGACTGGCGCTTTGGCAGTCACTGGCATACAGGTGGTTGGAAGCCTTGAGCGTGGGTGTGGTCACCCGGGGAGAGAGTGGTGCTGGAAGAGAGCTCAGAGCCCACTCCCTTGAATCTTCAGGTTTGCGGGAGGAGGACTAGCTGGCCAAGCAGAATGAGAGGGAACTGGAGCAGCGATGGGAAACCAGCGCAGTGGGTAGCAGCAAAGGAAGGAGTGTTTCAGGAGACGGGTCAGCTGTGGTCAGTGCTGCCAGGCTGTCAGGCAGGGTGGGGACTTTTTATTTGAAAATGACTATTAGATTTAGAGATGAAGAGGTCTTTGGTGGTTTTAGTGAGAGCTGTTGTGGCAGCCATGATGGAATTGCTTGAAGGGTGACTGAAGAGTATTCTCAGTGGAGACTGAATATATCGAACTCTTGAGGAGTTTGTGAAGGAAGAGAGCAGTAGCAGAGAAGGATGCTGGATTGAGGGGCTTCTTATTTTTTTAAGTAAAAAGACTTGATTAGGTATACATGCTGGTAAGAACCTTGGAGATGGGTGAAGACGAGATACATAGGAGAGAACAACGTACTTGATGGTTGAAATTTTCTTGAGAGAATGTGGAGACGGGGAGACCCTGAAACAGGTGAAGTATCCTCACGGCACCTTCCCTCTGAAAGGTGCTTTTTCTTTTCTGCTCCCATTCTCCCGACTTGTGAACTCTTAGCCTGCATGGTAAGAGGAAAGTTAAATGCTACATATAATTCTTTTAAATGTATTGGCTATTAGTTTTCTGTGAGCCTTTATATTTACAAGGTGAATGTTGAAGTGTGGACTGCTTGTTGAGTTTAGAATATGTTTGCTGTGAGCCGTCAAATCATCTTATAAAGTTGCATCCTTGATTTATAGGCACGTCTACTTTTTTATATCATTTTAACAGGATTCTTTTTATATCATTTATTGTTGCTTTAGTGTAATTGTGTTTCCGTTTTCTTTTCACAAGTTAGATTCATCCTTGATTATTGTTTTGCACTTTCATTTCTGTTTTACATGATGCCAATAGAATCGTGTCAGACGTAGTTTTTTAGCCTCGTGAGGTCTGACTTCAGTCTGAACGACGAGGTGCTGTGCGTTTCCGCCTGGACATCTGCGCGCAGCGGCTTGTTTCTCCACAAGGTGCCGGTTAGACTCGCCGTAAAATGTTCAGTAGAGTAAAACTCGAGTCACTTCAATGAATAATAAAAGTATTTTTCAGTTTTCTGAAATTTAAGAAGCTGTCAGTATAGTAAGAGACAAAGCACAACGGGGTGATAGAGATTCTGTGTTACTGGTTTCTGAAAACTGTAGTCAGTGCTGAAGAAAGGCCAGCACTTGACCCTTGCAACGCACAAATGCAATCTTGTTAGAGACCCTGAATGATCCTGTTTCCTTCCTTCTCCAGCTTTCTCTCACCATTTTCGCTGTCCAACACCTGTGGCGTAAACTATGTCTTGTCTTTTTGGTCTCAGGGCCGTTCCAAATATCCTTTCTGCTGCCTGGAAAGCTCTTTCTTGTCTGTGCTTAGTTCCGCTTTTCATTTCTCCTTTAGGTCTTAGATTAAACTACACTTTCTTTTTCTTCTCTATTTAACAGATTGGATGAGTTCCTTCTAGTTATGTTTCCATAGCACTTGCATTTTTCCTTAATTATTTTCATCCCACTTGTAACAGTTGTTGAGTATCAACCTTCCAAGCAAGCTTTTGGACTGCTTGAGTGTGGGGCCCATGTTTATTCTTTTCATAGCTATATCCCCACTCCTAGGCACTACTCATTCCTCCTGCATACTTGGCACTCAGCAAATATTTGTTGAATGAATGAGTGGCATGGGTCAGATTGAGGAAAAGGTTTTTCATGAGTGTAGAACAATACAGTCTGATGCAGGAATGGGAGGGGCCAAGGAGTTTGCTAAAACTTCTCACCTGTCCCGTTTAGGCGGGAGGGAAGAATTGTTTAATTTATTTTTATTTTTTATTTTTTTTTAAGATTTTATTTATTTATTTTTAGAGAGGGAAGGGAGGGAGAAAGAGAGAGAGAGGGAAACATCAATGTGCGGTTGCTGGGGGCTGTGGCCTGCAACCCAGGCATGTGCCCTGACTGGGAATCGAACCTGCGATGCTTTGGTTTGCAGCCTGCGCTCAATCCACTGAGCTACGCCAGCCAGGGCGGTCTTTTTTCAGTTTTGAGGGAAGTTTTATTATGTTGTAGATTTATTATAGAGATACCTTTTTTAGATTTTTAATTTTCTGATTTTTAGAAAAGTTAATCATAAACGTGTGGTTTGAGTATGAGTAGTAGATGCAAAAATAGGATGGTTAAAGGGTAATTAAAGGTGAGAAAGGGAGGAGAGGAAATCAGATAAGAGATTAATATGGAAAACTGAAAAGTAGGAGGGAAAACATAACAAAAGGAAATAGGAGGTGAATGGAAAGAGAAAAATGTACAGCTGATATTCGAAGAGAATATGCCATGTTTGTTTTTTAGGGGATAGACATAAATATTTCCCTAATTTTAAGCAAATTTTCTTAAATGAGACTGTACTAGAGAGTGAAAGATCAGAGATGATAGTAGAGGGGGGAAAAGTATTAGGAGCCCCACATCCCTCTTTCAACTCACTTTTCTACCTTTAGGATTTTAGAAGGAATGGTATAGTATGGGTTTTAAGAGAAGGAATGCATTGAATTTCCTGATTGAATTAATCAAATATGATCTAGGACAGTGTGTCTAGATTTCAATTTTTAATAATTTTAGTTTCTGTGTTAGAATTCTGGCTGCTTACTGTCTGTTGGATACTGTGCACCCTGGAAT
Organism: Tonatia bakeri; assembly: GCA_004024845.1. Lineage (NCBI taxonomy): Eukaryota > Metazoa > Chordata > Mammalia > Chiroptera > Phyllostomidae > Tonatia > Tonatia bakeri. Next base: position 138,673 of record PVIA01001370.1, read on the forward strand.
CTTTGCTACGGGGATTCAGTATAGGTCGATCAGAGAGAGTTCAGGTCTGCTGAGGATGGGCTGGCAGCGACATCACCATACTTCCAGAATCAGGCAACTTGATTGCTAACAGATGCAGAATTCTTAACGAGGTAGATGTGTTTGCCAAACTGTAGTTAGCCTGGGAGTTAGCAGTGTTATTTCTCTAGTAATTCCTGTGAAGAGTTGGTTCAGCGGGGGCCACACCATTTCCGTCTAAAAACACTAAGATTTTTTTGTGAGATTGAAGCCATGGGTCAGGTAGTTATTGTTTGCTCTGGGTGAGTAGCTGGGAGAAATGTCTTCTCCCTTTCTGAGTAGTTTCTGCTGTTTAGTGCATCTGGATGACAGTGTTTCATTGCTCCAGCTTAACTGCTTATTACCTTATTCGTGTCCAGAGAGCGAATAAATGAACCTCCAGTGCAGTTTATACATAGTTCTTGTAGTGGGTTTTTTTGACGTAGTCATAATAAGGCTTTTACTTGGTTATAGCCAGAGTAATGACATTGACTTTTTCTTCAACCCTCTGATTCATTTCACATTGATGATGTGCTTTTATCAAATGCCTTCCATTGTTTCCATGGCATCATACATTTAGCTTATTATATGACCACCTGTAGCCCTCTTCTTTTCTCTGTTATCATCAGCAAGGGCAGTTATGCTTTTGTGTGTGTGCCTTGTAATTTTACCAGAATTCTTACAGGTTACTTGCAAATTAGTATATGAATGCCATTTCCCTGTTTTCCTTTCCTTTCCTTTCCCTTTTCCTTTTCCCTCCCTCTCTTCTTTCCCCTGGCTTATGGACCCAGTGAGGTATGTTGTGTTCCTCTTCCTTTTTTATGAGTAGTTTTCCAGCCTGGCTTTTTAACCACCTCTTCTTTTCTTTGAACTTTTTTTTTTTTTTTTAATTTACCCCCTTCCCATTCCTGTTCATGCCTTCACTGGCAGCTGTGTCCTTGGTTTTTCTTTATTCTTTTCTGTTTAGATTTGAGATCCTAACAGCTTCCAAAACTGCCATTTGTTTTATCTGTTGATTGAAGGGCTCTGTTGATATGAAAATGAATCAGAAGATACAGTCTTCAAGGACATCCTTGTGTGGACACTGATATATATATATGCTACTTGTAACTTTATTATATAACCATTACATTGTATACTATTTGCTCATACCTGTCTCTTCCATTAGATTGTGAGGGTTAAGTGTTCAGCCAATGTTTATTGAATGAATGAATGAGTGAATGAATGATGTCAATATGTATGTGTGTGTAATGATAAGGGCTATACAAACTGAACAGAGTGCTATGGGAAACAGATGAAGTAGTAACTCTGTTAAAGAACAGTCTGGGAAAGGTTTATAGGAGATGACTTTAGAGTTTTCTTTGAAGGGTGTTACTGCCAGAGAAAATTTAGGAAAAGAAGATATGGAGATAATGAAAATTCCTGGATGCTTGGAGGGTGCTCTCTAGGTATGGCTAGGAGACATTCCGTTGACAGGAACAATTAGTATACAGTGAAGGAGGAGAGCAAGGGGCTTGGCTGTAAATTAAGGCGGTGAAGACTTCCCGCTTCGGAGCTTTGCCCCGTAGATGCGAGTCACGGAAGGGTTGTAAAGCAGATTTGTTAGGTCCTGTTTTAGAAAGATAGCTTTGGCTGCAGTATGAAGAACAGGTTAGGAGCGGAATAATGTAGGAATCTTTTTATCATAATTTAGTCTAAAAATGATACTCTGAATAGAGGCAAGGGGAAGAGAGAGAAATTAGAGAAATACCTTACAATTTTTTCAACAGGTTTATTGAGGCATATTTTATATACCATAACAGAAAAACATTTTAAACACAGTATTGTCTTAATTCCTGATAGATTAAATAGGCAAAAGAGAACACACAAATATTCAGTAAATAAAAAAATTCCCAAATTCCCATGTGGTTATGGAATAAATTTGTTGCCATGTTGTCTATAAAACATTTAACTGGGAAGGTAGTTTCTGTATTGTCCAAGAAATGATTTTGAGTAAGATTAATCTGTTTGATTTGGTAAACACTTTAAAGTGGTTAGAAAAGGCATTTGGCAAATTAAAATTTGTACTTTAAAGGTAAAGTTTTGACAGATTAGATTCTCTTCTTTCTGTGAAGAGATTTTTTCATTGTATTTTTTCCACAATAATTTTTTATATTTTTATAGAAAATGGTGATTTTTATACATAGTCTTACATAAAGATTTATATATATATTCTTACATGAAGAGTAGACCTACTTAGAATATCAGGAACTCTTAAGAAGGTGTGAAGATTAACTTTTAGAAATGGCAAAATCCCTTTCTGACTTTAATGAAAGGCAAGGTAAGTCAGATCATTTTCCTTACTAACAGTATAATATTGATACTCAGTGAATGCTCGATGGTATGTCTGCAGGTAAATCGGCAGGATGAGGAGCAGCAAATCAAAAGAGGTGCCTTTACCAAATCCAAGGAACTCTCAAAGGAAGGATACTGTTCAAGGTATGGTTTGTGTTTTTTTAAACTGAACTTAATTCCTTGTGTAGGTTGTATGTATAAAATTCTGGGCTCATCAATAAATCAAAATTATACATATGCTTTGATTTATAAAAGAGGATAAATAATTTTTAAAATTTAATTTTTTCTTTTTAAAATTTTTATATTTTGGTGAGAGAGAGAAAGAGACATTGATTTGTTATTTGTCCCGGAAGATTGAAGTCTGGAGTATTCTAATCTTTACACATTATAATGTGAAATATCATACAATGCAAAATTTTGTATTTGTTCAGCTCATTGGGGTAGACTGTTGGAGATGTGTAATGGGAGTGTGGGTGGGCATTAGTCTAGCTGTGCTAAGGACTAATGGGACCAATGTCTAATGCAGCTCTGAACCATATATTGGGAAGCTCAACTTTACTGCGTGGGAGAAGAACCATGTTTTGGCCTTGGCTGGTGTGGCTCATTGGATTGAGTGCTCGCCTGCAAACCAAAGGGTCACCAGTTCAATTCCCAGTCAGGACCCATGCCTAGGTTGTGGGCCAGGTCCCCAGTAGGGGGCTTGCGAGAGGCAACCACACATTGATGTTTCCCTTCCTCTCTTTCTCCCTCCCTTCCCCTCTCTAAATAAATAAATAAATAAATAAGATCTTTTTTTTTTTTAGGATTTTTTTTTAAAGAATCTTTTTCAAAAAAAGATTTTATTTATTTAGAGAGGCAAGGAGGGGGAGAGAGAGAGAAAGAGAGAGAGAAACATCAATGTGCGGTTGCTGGGGGCCGTGGCCTACAACCTAGGCATGTGCCCTGACTGGGAATCGAACCTGCGATACTTTGGTTCTCAGCTCGTGCTCAAAAAATAAGTAAAATCTTAAAAAAACCAAACCAAACCATGTTTTGGTTTTATATAATAAAGTACTTGCTGAGGACTAGTTCTGCCTAATAAAGTGGTTCTCAGACTTTGAGTGCATTTGGGATCTTATTAAAATGCAGATTCTAAGGTCAACTTCAGAGATTGTGATTTAATAAACATCAGTGTTCCCCAGCAGATATAACCACATCGTGGGATGCACTTTCTCAGACCAAGGCTGCTGTAAGTAATTATAGTTCTATTTATTTCTTTCTGTTTTAAAGTTGATTACTTATTAATGATTGAGTAGATTAAATTTTTTCTATAGTTCTTTTTAGTAGAAAAATGTTAACATTTTGGTAAGAAGTTATGTGCCATATATCACAAAGTGAGCATTAATGACAACTATTAAATAGTAAAAGAAAATCAAGACACTTTAGGTACAGGAACATTAACACCATGACATATGAAATATTAAAATACTTTGTGCCACTTATTTTCTGTATGAACTTTGCTCCTTTGGTATGTTGCAGTGAAGATTTAAACAGGGTGGATTTAGGAAGTGAGACTGTGTAGAAGGCCCAGAGTCGGAATGAACAGCTGCTTCGTGAATGGACTGCGGGTTGCCTTTCCTCTTTGTGGCCGTGGTAGCGGGGGCCTGGTAGCGGGGCCTCTTGGCGCCGCTGCAGAGAGGCTGTGGGCAGCCTATTCCCGTTTGTGTTCATCCAGACCTGTCGGGAGTTCAGGAGTCCGACTGTGGCGGCTGGTGCTGAGTCCCTTTGAAGGGAGACCTTCCCTTTTGTTTTTCATTTGCTTTCCAGCCCATTCCTTTTCTAGTGTGTCCTTTTTGTTTTCATTTGTATCCTACCTGAATTTGAATCACCTGTTTCTTTGCTCTTTGCATGTGGTATTTTCTGTCCCCTAACCTTTTGAACTGCTTTGAAAATCAATCTGGAAAGGGTAATAGTAGAACCTAGATTTGGTCATAATACAGAGTCAAATTTAGACCCCATAAATAGCAAGATATATTCTCTCTTTCTACATTATAATGTAGGAACAGTTTCTGTCCCCAATTTAATTTAGAGCTAAACTAATTGAGAGCTGAACTGTTCGTTGTTTTTCAAAATGATTTTTTTTTTTTTTTAAGAATTTTTAAGGGCACAGGACTCAGTATAAATGGGGGAGGGAGAGCCTGATACAGAGCTATTACAGGATTAGTATAATTTTGTGAGTACATTACACTGCAAACATTCAAAAGGAGACAAGTTAGAATTTTATACAAAGCTTTTGAAATCTCTCTGTGGTGGAATTTTGATGATTTTAATTTCTTTTTTTATACCTTTTCTGTTTTCTCTAGGTTTTCTTCCGTAAGCATGTAATACTCTACTATTTAGGGGGAAATGCTTCTTAAAATCATTGAGAACATTGGTGGTTACACCAAAAGTTAACCTCTGTTGTAAATTGTGTGGGAACCTGAATTCTATCTTGTGACTTTTATCCTTACCTTGAAACTTACTTTACAGATATAAGACTATAAAAAAAGTTGTAGCTGTTTGAATAAGTGCTAAGTTTTAGTCTAGCTGAACCATTCTTTCCTCATTTTTGCATGTAACATGCACAAGATTTTATATATTTTTTATATATATCTGATAAGCAGCATATAATGTCAGTAAATTTCTACTGCTTTAAAAACTCAATTAAAAAATAGGTCAAGGCAAATAGAAACTTTTTAAGTCTTCAGAATCTTTTTTATTTTCTTGTTTAAATTTGGGCAGTGTTCTGCCAGTTGTTAGTAGTTTGTTCATTACAGTAACATACTCTTTAGATTTTTTTTCCTACTTTGGAGAAAGGTATTGGACAATGTAGTTTTAAATAGCTGTGTACATTGATAGTAGCTGGTCGTGTACAGAATTAACCTGTTTGTTGTGGCGGCGTGTGACTGTAGCTGAGACACATTGAGAACAAGCTAGAAGTGAGCCCTACAAGTACAGCTGTGCTCGATTCTGCCATGGACGCCAGGAAGCCTTCCGCGAGTGCTGTCCGAAAGATAAGCAGGAAAGGTGTGTATGGAGTGGCTGCCAAAGATCTGAACGTACTCAATGTAAATTTTTGCTGTTGGTTTCATTTCAGTTTAATTTCTTCTTATAGTCCCATGTATTTGCTTTCTGTCTTGTTAGAGACTAAACCTCATCAGCATTTAGGTGTTTTTCCCTTGAGTACTGAGTCGTTATAAAGTAGCCTCAAATTCAGTGTCTGTGGGTGATGCTTTCCCCGTCTTTTAATTAGGGGTTTAGCACCACTCTATCACCTTTGACAGCGAATCTTCATTTGTTTTAGTGGTGAGAATTTGATTTTGAGGCTTTGGGGTTATGTATGTCTTTTTAAAAAATTCTCAGGTCTTTATGTCACTGAAATTTAGTTGGGGTTTAAAATCACAAATGGAATGTCTGTCTTATGGATACTGTCATACATTCACACGGTGCCAGTGTTTTCTTTGTTTGCCTTTCATAATTCCGTGGTTTCCTAATCAGTGGGCTGAACCTGCAGTTAGTGCTTCCCACTGAAACTGTGATTTTATTTTGACCTGTGAATCTGTTGTATTTTTTCTGATATTTCTTTTTTTGAGTGAGAGCCTTTGGCAAAAAGGAATTTTATATGTCGAATTTTATTTTGCATCATTGTCACATAATATAATCTTTCTTTAAAGATTGATTTACTATAATAATTTAAATAAACCCTGAATGTTTTTCATCTACTTCTATAATATTCAACTAGAGATTCCAGCAGTAATAGATACCTAAATTTTTTTCTTAGGTCCTTGCCAAATTCAGAGACAGTTGTATTTTGTATCATATGTTCTTACAGACTTTTTTCTCTGCAGATGTTAGATACCTGGATGATTCTTGGCTTAATGCTCCAATCTCTAAATCTTCTAAACCACGGAAGGAGAAATCTCGCAGTCCTCTCAGAGTTACCACTCTGGAGAGTAACGTGAAGAAAAATAATCGTGTGGAATTCCGAGAACCTTTGGCTTCTTACAGGTTAATGTTTTAAAAAAATAAGTTATCAAATTGGGCTAGCCCAGAATATTTACAGCAAGATTATAGTTTGATATCTGAGCTTTTCATAGCGCTATGGCTCTGGTAATATTACCTTTTCATTAAAAAAAAAATAAAACACACATCTTTTATATTATGAAATACTGATTTTCTACTCTTAGTGATTAAATATTTCGGGAGGAGCCGGCTGGGTAGCTCGCTGGATTAGAGCGTCATCCTGATATGCCAAGATTGTGGGTTTGATCTCTGATCAGGGCACATACAATAAGCAACCAATCAATGCACAAATGAGTGGAATAACAAACCAGTGTTTCCCTCTCTCTCCCCCTCTCTCTCTCCCTCTCTCTCAAAATCAATAAAAAACAATATTCGGGGAGGGAAGAAGTAGTAATATTTGCTCCCGGCCACTACCACCATTGTAGTAACTGTGTTTCCTATAGACAAATTACTCAGGATATGTTGCTTTTCCCCCACTTAATATCTCAGATTGGATGTTCTACATAATGAATTTTGTATAGCTTAGTTCTCTTCTTTTTCTGATAGCATTAATCAGTTACTTAAAATTACTTCTTGAGAATATGGGTTGATATATTGTTTGATCTTAGCCAGTGGCTTTTTTCAGCAGCTTATTTAGTCAGATGCTCAAGCTTGATGTATGAATTTTGATAGCATGAATGATAAAAAATGCTTTGTGTTTTTGGATAGCTGATAATTTAGGATATTCAGATAAAATTATTAAATTTTGTATTTGAGGGACATTTTACTAATGATATAAATGTGTTTGTGCTCTTATGGCAGCAAATAATGATAAGTAATAAACACTGGACCTTATATTTCTTTGTTTCATTTATAAGCATTTTTAGTATTTTAAAGTGTCAGTAAGTCAAGGACTTTCATGATGGTGCTTGAGATAGTACAGGGAGATGGAGGTGGATTACAAGGTCAGTTTTCAATATGGTCAATTTGATGCAGTTTTGAAATGTCTAGTGAAGATACTCAGTGGACATGTGAAAATTTGGGTAAGAATGTATGTGGAAAGGTCAGGGCCAGGAATATAAATTTGGGCGTTGTCACTAGTGTTATAGTGATAAAAAAAAATGGTGAAAAAAATGTGAAGAGAAGGCCAGGGACTTAATCTGGGTAGAAGTTCATAGTTTAGAAAAAAAAGAAAAGTAACATTTGAAAAATAATCAGAGTTCAGAGTCTTTAACCACAAAAATATTAAGCAAGTTGCCTGGAAACATAATCACTGTCAGAAGTGAAACTAAATTACTGACCTTTTATGTGTCTGTTGTAATGTTTTTCTGCTAAGAATACTACTTAATATTTAAAATTGTGTAAATTATGTACATTATATGAAAAAATACCGATAACATAGCTGTGAATAGAATGCCCTTCACCTGACCAACTCCCTTCATCACTTCAGACTCATCCTCCATCACCTTGCAGATGAGACATTGTGAGATGTTTCTGTCCCACTCCGTTCCCCAGCCACTTTAGCCCTTCTGTGCTGCTGTGATACTATATACCTTCCTGTATTTCAAATTGCATTATATTTTGATTCCTTATCTACCCATTGCATTAATTTATATAAAGCTGTAATCTCTTATTCTCAAAGTACTATCTGATGTCTATCATTTACTAAGTATTCCATCAATATTTTCCCAGCATTTTATTATTAAAATTATCATATTTACAGAAATGTTGAAAGAATTGTATATTGAACACCCTTACAAGTATTTAGCAAATGTTTAGTGAATGAATGAATCAATCCTTCCTCCTTTCCTTTCCTGCCCTTCCCTTCCCTTCCCTCCCTCGCTCCCTCCCTTCCTTTTCAGTGTTCTTCCCTTTTTAAGATTGAGCCGTGATATGTAACCTATCTTTTTATGCTTTATTTTATTCTCTACATGTGCTAATTTCAAACCTAAATCATTTTAACTGAATTGTTATTACAGTCTGGTCAAAATAGTGAAAATAATTGCAGCTAGTCGTGATATCTAGTGGAAGCTACAGGACTCAATTCTCAGCCCCCATCTTATTTAATAATCAGCCACTCAGAACAGGGCCTAACGTGTTTTGGGTCATGGATCCCAGTGATAATCTGATGAAAGCTGTAGACTATCTCCTTAGAAAAATACACATACTCAAATACAATAGATATGGTTTATATAATCACCATGTTATGTGGTAATAATTTTTGTGGTAGTTTTATGCCTTTAAACAGAACATCTAGATCAGTGCTATATAATAGGCCTATTAATGTGGCCACATGTGTAATGTAAACATTTTTAGTAGTTACACACAGAGAGATGTTTTACATTCTTCTGTTGTTGTTTTAAATCTTTTGAATTGTGTAATTTACATGACAGCACATCACAAGTTGGATTAGCCGTATTCGAAGTGCACAATAGCCACATGTGGCTGACGCCGACTCTTGCAGACATAGCAGGTCCCGGTGGTTGTTTTGTGTGCTTTTGCGATTTTGTTGGGTGTTTTATCGTGGTTCAAATGCTCTTCTTACTGCTGAGGCCTTTTTGTCTTTATTAACCTCTCTCTTAATAAACTGGTTCTGTTCCTAAAATATAACTTTCTGGAATGCTGTGTAAAATAAAAATAGTCTCTGAAGGAAGACTTTTGCTAGTGTTTTTATGAATAGAGAATATGGACTTTGTGATACACACTTTGGCTGTGTTGAGTCCTTTTGCTTACTCTGAAATTTCTAGGTTTGCTTTACATGGTTTGAAGCTGCCAAAAAAGCGGTCGGTGGTTCAGAGAGGTTTGAATTTAGTAACCACATTTATTTGAAGGAAAATATTTATTGTACCTTTACTTTATTTCTGTTCCATCTACTTGTTAATTCGGTACATTATTTAAAAGCTACACATATGAAATGCCAGTAAAGGAGTAAAATACACATTTTGGTAAAAGGTCTCAAGTGAATATCCAAAATCAGATTGTAACCCTATTTTCTGGCATTCTTAAGGAACTTTCTCCACACATCTTTTGCATTTTTCTTATTTTATAATATGCAGATTATGATTTAGAACTTGATAGAGGGGTCATTGAGTCTTAATATTAGTAATGGTTATTTTATTAGTTTTAACTTCCTGGAATTTTGGGGTAGGTTTTGGTCTCTAATTTTACTTTAGAATTCACCATTTGTAAGACTAGTTTTAGTTTGACTGTTTTTTGTACTTTTTATTTAAAACTTATTATGTTTTAATTATAGGGAAATTCATGGCATACCTTCCAATATAAGCCCCAGCCCTTTAGAGTCCAAGCATGTATATTGTGTGGATGTTAATGAAGAAAAGCCTGAGAGTGGGAATCGGATGGTAAGCAATCGAGAAGAACGAAATATACGTTGCTGTGATTTTGAAAGTTCCCAATCATCTGTCATCAATGATACTGTTGTTAGGTTTTTAAATGATCGACCAGCAATTGATGCATTGCAAAATTCTGAAAGTTTGATTAAGATGGCAGCTCCTGCGAGAACTGAGGAAGAAAAGCCTAATAGGACAAAGGGAAATGAGAACAATCTGAAGGCTTCTGCCAGTAACGTGGGCCATGATGTCGATCTGAAAGTGTTGCAGCTGGCTGACTCTTCTCCCTCTTCTACTAGTACTTCTAATTCCCAAAGATTAGATATATTAAAGAGGCGACAACATGATGTCAAACTGGAAAAACTCAAGGAGCGGATTAGGAAACAGTGGGAACACTCAGAAGAAACAAGTGGCCGGGGCCAGAATCTGGGTCACAATGACCACCCAGTAATGGTTGTTAACGTTGATAGCTCAGTGACCGCGAAAGTCAGGAAAGTGGCAACAGCACCACCTGCTCCTGCGTATAAAGGTTTGTGACCAGTCCTTGTGTCTTTCTCTTTCTGCCTCCTCCCAATGTATTTGAGTAGAGGTTATCCTCTTTAGAACAGGTAAGAAATTCAAGGAGCAGGTTAAAAAGGCAGGCTTCTGGATCCTACCTTGGACCTAAATCAGAATTTCTGGGGATAGAGCCCAGAATTAGAATTTTTAATTAGTCCAGCAGGCCTACTATATGAGCATATAATAAGATGAACAAAAGAGGAAGTAGGAGCTAGTACATTTTCAGAGGACTGAAAGAGTATTCTCTTATTCTGTCATTGTATTTGGGTTGTTATTAGGAGTTCTTTCAGAAGTAATATTTAAAAGATAATTCAATCAGTTTGAGTTAATATTTGGTTACAGAATATTTTGGCACTGACATTTGGTTCATGTTATTTTAACTTTCAAGTTTCGACACAGGTTTTTTTCCCCTGTGTTTAAGAAAAATATTTAAGTCACATTTATACCAACATTAATAGATTTCCATTGAGAAAAAGCTTTTCAGAGAGAATTTCTGTTTTTAACCAGCTCAAGTGTTTATATGTGGTGGTTTTAAGGAGTTTGTATTTTTGTGTTCCTGAAATTAATTTCCTAGGGTCATCATGTAAAGTTTCTAATAAAGAGTTAATTCATAGATCAGGTTAGTCTGTGTTAGACTTTTATCATGAAAACTTCTGTCATTGTACCTTTCTTTTGTGCATATTTTTTAAAGTTCAGTTTTTCTAGATAAATGTATGAAGATCAAATATTGTCAAAATTTGTTTCTTCTGTTAATTTTAAGTTATGAACAAACCAAGACAGTTTTTGCTGTAGTCAGTTGTGTTTTGTATTTTTACTAAGTCTAATTTTTCTCTGATCCCTTTTTTAATTTTTAGTCCTGAAGTGTCTTTAGTCATTTTTTCCTGCAGAATAAATTTTACCGTTTACAGTTAGAGCAGTTACGAGCTTTATTTTGTTGCTTGTTATGTTTTATTAGTGATATCTATTGTAAATTAGATAAAAATGGGTAATTTGCATTTTATCCTAGCTAATTTGTGATGAAATCTTGAGCAGTTCCCTTTAGAAAGAATACTGAAAAAAATTGCTCTGTTATCCATGATTGGTCTGATGCATTATTAATAAAATTCTCTTTATCCTTTAGTTAGTTGTGTACCATGTAGTAATTGTCCACACTGTTGACAGAGCAAATAACAAATGGTGAGGTCAGAATGTTCTTGTTGGTTCTGAGATAGTGAGTGATTATCCAAAACTTTTGCTATACTTGTATCAGACCCATTAAATGCATATGGTACATTTAAGATTTGTTCGTTCCAAAAGTTAAAGTTCTGAAATTCCAACTATTCTACTAAGGCAAAGTTAAGATGGTCAGTTTGAATCCATATGTTATTTAATAATTTACAAAAATCTAAAGTGAAAGTTTCATTTGTTCAAATGCGTAATAAAAATTCACTTGGTTCAGAAGTCAAAAGATGAAAAGGGTGGACCTTCTTTTGCTCTTTTGCTCCACCCACCTGGTAGCTCCACCCACCTGGTCGCTTTTCTGGAGGTTACTGTGTATTTTCCAGAGATAATATTTTTTCCCAGATAATTTTTGCATACACAGAAAAATGAGAGAGTTAGTTTATTTATTTTCTTTCTCTTTTTTTATACAGTTAGCATACTAAGCCCATTTAAACCTTGGTTTTTCATTTATGTTTTTGTGCAGTTTATTTTTTTTTTTTAAGGAGACTTTAGAAATGTTCTGTGATTCTGCTTTAAAATTTGAAGTACTGAACAGAAGTGGTGTTTATGTGATTCCTTCTTGTCTTATACTTAGTTGTTTGCACATCTTTTTTTTTTTTTTCCTGGTATAAATGCCCATGAATGTTAAGAGCCTGTATAAGTCATCCTTACTTTATTTCAGGGCCTAATACAATGTCTTGGGCATAAGTGCCCAGTAACTTTTTTATTCTATTCAATCAGTTCAACTAGTAGGAAAAAAAGTGGAGAAAGAATGGAAAGAAAGACTGGAGGACGGAAAGAGAAACTGATAGAGACATTGAAAGCTTCTTGAAGTTAACTTACAAGTAAAGATGCAAATATGAAGAAAGGCTCTCGTGCAGATAAATAGCTCTTACAGAGGAGAGGGAAAGAATCATAGGGTTAAATGTAGAGAGATGGAAGGCGGTTGGTGATGAAGACAAGTCTTGAGAGAGAAGGAGACTTGCATATAATTGCTACACTTTCTTATTACAAACTAGTTTACAACAGATGGAACACCATGTTTGTACGTTTTCCCTTAAACAGATAGAGGTATAATTGTGTGCCCCTTGCCACAAATGTTAGGTGAAAGTAAGTTTGTGCTATTATGCCCAGGAGCTGAATAGATTGTTTACTATTAGACTTGAAATTGACTTACTAGTAACATTTTATCTAACACCTTTTACCAATTTCAATTCCAACTTATTCCTTATATTGATTTAATTTAACAATATTTATTGGCTGCCAAGTTTTGGATAAGTTGAACCATCTGAAACTGTAAATCTTTATACTACTCTGGGTAACATCCCTATTCATTGTTTTATTGTTTTGTAAAGTAACACTCCAGTGTATTTCCTAAAGAGTAGTGATAAATTTGAAGTAGGAAGTCAGAACTAGAAAAAGCACATGTGTAATGGTTTTTGAGAAATTGGACAAGTATGTTTTAAAGATACATTTTTCACACTTTGGGTGCATTTTGCCTGTGTCGGCAGCAACTGGTCCATTAGGTCAACCACAGGCAAAATCAGACAGACGTTAGCAATTAATGCCTGTCTTCAAAGAAGAGAATAAGTAGTGTAGTCTTCCTTTTAGTTTTGAGACAGACAGTTTATATCTCTGAACTTTATAATTTATGATTAGCGTTTTTAATCACTTAGTGTTTCTCCATTTCTGGTCTTTTTTAAACAAATGTACTATATATTGCTTTATCTCACTGAAGCTTACTTTTTCCAAATAGTATTTGTCAACACATTATGTGGTAGCTAATTATGCATTCTTCTCTTAAAAGCTTATAAAGCTGCCCAGCATTATTAGTTACTAGGGAAATGCAAATCAAAACCACAACTGAGATACCATTTCATACCCACTAGGGTGACTGTGATAAAAAGACAGACAATGACAAGTGTTGTTGAGGATGTGGGGAAATTGGAACCTCATGTATTGCTGGGGAGAGTGTAAAATGGTGCAACTATTTTAGAAAGCATTTTGGCAACTCCTCAAAAAGTTAAACAGAGTTACCATATGACCCAGCTATTCCACTCCTAAGTATAATACCCAAGGGAATTGAAAACATATGTCCACACGAAAACTTGTACACAAATGTTCATAGGAGCATTATTAATAATAGCCAAAAAATAAATACCCCCAAATGTTCATCAGCTGATGAACAGATAACAAATGTTGGTACACCTGTACCATGGAATATCATTCGACAATAAAAAGGAATGAAGCTTTGATACATGTTATGCAGTGGATGAACACTGAAAACATTGTACTAAGTGAAGAAGCCAGACACAAAAGGTCATATGTAGTATGATTATATTTACATGAAATGTCCAGAATGGGCAAATCCGTAAAGACAAAGTAGATTAGCAGTTGCAAGAGAATGGAGATGGTAGTGTGGGGCATGACAGCTACTGTGTACAGGGTTTCTTTTCGGGGGGATGAAATGCTCTGGAACTAGATGATAATAGTTGTATAACTTTGTAAATATACTGGACACCACTGAGTTGTACACTTTAAGAGAGTGAACTTTATACTTTGTTAATTGTATCTTATATAAAAAAGTATAACAAACAATATTTATAAGGACAGCTTTGATAAGAATGTTCTGTACTTTTGGTATGTATTAGGTTTCAATCCTTCAGAGACCAGGATTCGAACACCCGATGGCAAAGTGTGGCAAGAGGCCGAGTTTCAAAACATGAGCAGAGAACTGTATCGAGACTTAGCACTTCACTTTGCAGGTGAGAGGAGAGCTTTCTAAGGATTTGAGTGTTTCATCATGCATGCTATCTAACTTAAAACATTTAAACATAAAATGGCCACCAAGCTAAAGATATTGCCCTTTTCTAACTACATGGTATACTAAAGTAGTGGTGGCTTTTGGTCTGTCATCAGGCTCCCTTAGCTTCTAGGCTCTGCTCCAGGGTTAAAATTAGCACACATGGCTGATGAGACAGAAACAAGGCTATTTTTAAACGGAAGGACTTTCAGAGTGGGGCCTGTCTGGTTTGAAGAAAATACAGCCGTCTAGTTGAAGTTCATTTTTACTAGACCCCTTAGATGTTTGAAATGGCCATTAATTTCACAGGCAGCAGATAAGAAGATACTAACATATGGGCAAAATGCAGAAAGAAAAATGAACCTTTTAGGAAGGGAATAATGTTAGAGAATTGGAAATATGAGGGACTTCTGGAAGATTGGAAGAAGGAAATAAGAAGGTCATACTCAAAATGTTACTACATATTGAACATCCAGTATGATTTTGGACAAGATGTTAGATATTTAGTATTCTGTGTTTTTTACAGTTGAAAGAGAGACTCAAAGAGTAATTTTCCCAAGGTTGTATAGAGCAGTTAAGAATTGAAGCCAATATTCAAAGCCAGCTCTGACTGTAAAGCCTGAGATTTTTCTAGGAAGGCCCCATGGAGATTCTTCTAATAAATTTTGTGGCGTTAAGTGTTTAGTCTGCTTTTTCCACTGTTATTGGAACACTGTATTTAGTTAACAGTAAAGGTTAAAGGTTTGAGAATTAGATTAGAAGGGTTCAAATTGGGCTCTGTCACTTAATTAGCTCTGTATACTTCCTGTGTTACATAACCTCTCTTCCTTGGTTTCCTCATCTGAAAAATAGGGGTAATAACAATATACCTCATAGGACAGTATTGTTATAGACAAGTAGAATGCTGTATGTCAAAGAAGTCTTAAAGAGGTTTGTCTGTTACACGCGTGTTATGGTAGATGTTGAACTCTGTGCTCCTGGCGAAGACTAGTCCATCCGCTTATGTTGTAGGTTCTGTGTGCTCTTGTGTCTTTAAGGACACAACTTGAGCATGTTTTCTTCCTTTTACATCATCAAGTGTCTCTCTCTACAAGGTCATTCTGTCAACACACTTTGATAACATGCTGCTGTTTCAGCCATCATACAAGGACCCCTCTCTTGACCCTGCTGTCTTCAATGACTGCCCTTCTCATCTCCTATTTTCAGCAAAACTTCCAAAAGTTTCCCTGTACTCTGATTTTTCTCCTCCCTGTCACTCTTGGGTCCTTTCTCTTAGGTGTTTGCTCCTACTTCTCTGTGAACTACTGTTATCAAGATTATCAGTGACTTCCATGTCGATAAAACCAGTGTTTAATTCTGATTTGTCATCTCTCAGGAATACTGGACAAGACTGAAACTCTTTACTTGACATCAGGATACTATAGGTGTTTGGTTTTATTCCTAGGTCTAGTTGCTTGTTTTCAGTTTTTTCCCCAGTTGACGACACCCTGACCTCTAAATATTGGCATGTCCTGTTCTCAGTACATGGATCTGTCCCCCTCTCCTCCTCTCTTTTCCTTTTCCTTCCCCTCCTGCTTGCTTGCTTTCTTTTTTGGCTGGGGGAGGGCTTTTAATTATCTACATACACACAAGACAAGCTTATCTCATCTCAGAGCTTTAAATATTTGTTGTTGATTCCCAGATTTATGCCTCTGGTCCAGACTTTGCCTCTGAACTCAGACTCTTATATCCAGCTGCTAACTCCAGATCTCCCTTTGGATGTGTAATAGGTTTCTTAAGCTTAATATATCCGAAATGTAGCCAACTAACTAGATGGGGTCGCTGTACACCCCTAACACCTACTCCTCTGGTAGTCTGTCCATCTCAGATAATGTACTCTAATTATTCTGGCCTCTTGACCCCCATGTTTCCCTTACGCCTTATTTCTAATATTGCCTGAAATATATCTAAAGTGAAACCACTACTTAGCCTGCCTCTGTCACTGTCACCTAGGTCCGAGCCACCATCAGGCTCTTGCTCAGATGACTGCAGTAGCCTTCTAACTGGTCTCCCTGCTTCTGTGTTTCATCTGAGTTTGTTCTCTTTGCAGGTGTTAGAGGAAGCTTGTTAATATTTAATTGAGATTACATCGCTCCTTTGCTCAAAATCTTCCAAAAACTTTCCATCTCATTCTTGAATAAAACTCGAAGTTCTTATAATGACCTATAAAGCCCTACACAATCTGGCCCTCAGCTATGTCTCTGACCCTGGTTGTTACAGCTTTCTTCTTCGCCTCTTGCACAGTGGCCTCCTGCTGTTCCGTAGACACGAGGTATGCTCTTGCCTGAGAGCCTTCGCCTCAGTCTTCCTTGCACTTGCCCAGAATGCAGTGCTCTATGAGGTTAGCTTACACACACAGGGGTGGACAAAAGTAGGTTTACAGTAGTGAGTACATGGAATAGTTTATTCCTGTATTGTTGTTTACTTATTATTTATTTGCATTATGTAAACCTACCCCTTTATATATTCCTTTATTAGAATTGAAAAAAATTAGTAGTAATTTATATATGAAATACCTTTACATATTTCACTAGCATAACCATAAAAGGGCCTAATTTAGGAATATTATATTGAGGATTTTATGAAGTTTTATTTTAGAAGTTCACAAATATCCCAGTTATGTAGGAATTTTTAAATGAAATTAGAATCTGAGAAAGTGCCTACCTCTGAGATTCTATAAATACTGTGGATCCTGGGTTGCAAAGCATTAGTTGCACTTTCTTTCAGTTTGTGAAAATGAGCTAAATTTCTCCAGTGTTTTCTGGGGGGGGGGAGTAAATAAACACAAAGAATTGGAACCTAACGGTAGAGTAATGGTAATCTTTAGACTTTTCTCATAAGAGGTGTTGGCATTGGTAGCTTCTGGGTCGTAGAAATAGCCTTAGTGAAGGTTTCTTTCTCCCTGCCTGAATCATGTACTTTATGCCGATTTTCATCCTGGGGGAGGATGAGTGAGTGGGTAGGAATCATCATAGTATTTGCTGTAAATGTTCCTGCCTTTCAGATGACATCTCTGCGAAGGAAAAACCTGCTGGAAAAAGCAAAGAGAAGAAAGTGGCCAAGCCAGTACGGAAAATCCAAAAGGTAGCCCAGTTTTCAAGTCCAGAATGCAAGACAGGTTAGTTTTTTCCATACCATGTACGCCCTAAAGTTAAGTACTACTGAAATGGCATGTACGTGGCAATAAGTGTCTGTTATCTAGATGTTCTCATTGTTTGGCACATATGAAAATGGAATGCAGTTTGCATGTCGTTATTTTGTGTATGTGTGTTTAATTGACATATCATAAGTTATATGTAGTTGGAACACAGTTTGCTAAGTTTCCGTATGTGTGTATACTCAGGAAGCCATATGTTCACCATGGTACTGATTGTATCTATCACCCCCAGTTTTTTCTATCACTCTTCATAGAAATCAGTCAGGTTAAAGGTAATGATTTTTATATAGTGAACTTTTGTATACAAAGGGATTGCTTACGAATGTCACTAACGAAAGTGTGGCAGTCAATCCAGGCCTGTAGTGGTCAGGCTGGACTCCGAACAGGTCAAGACTGGGAAAGAAAAAGAGAATTCCCTAGTTCCATAGTGACCAACATTTCAGGCTCAATCCAGGTTGCCGAGATTGTAACCTAGCTTTGTTGTTTCAGCAAATGAGTGGTGTTAGTACCCTTCATTTTTCCCGTCTACAAAAGGGAAGGCAGTAAGTAGTGCTTCTCATGGGGTTGTTGTGAGAACTGAAATAATACCTGAAGCACCCAGCGTAGCACCTGGCGTATGGTAAGCAGTCAGATGTTAGGATTCGTTCATTAATGATAATTATTATTATTTCTGGCTATACTGAAAGTGGCTATTTAGTATGCAATATTCATGTCATTGAATAATTTGGGCTGAGAGAGTGAAGAAAATTGGGAAGTTGTCACTTTCAGCTTGGAGACATTTTGAATCAGTCATTCACACACGCACTCATGATGCAGGTATTTTTGAGCACTTGCTACATGTGAGGCATCGTGCTGCACTCAGCTTAGAAATTGGTAAGCAAGATGCACAGGGCCCCTGCCTTTCTGGGGTTGGTGATTTTGTCAGGAACACTGGATTCAGAGCTAGAACGAAGGATGATGCGTGTGTGATAGGGGATGTGCAGGGTCTGTGGAAACAAAGCAGGGGTGCTGGGGCTTTGGTTTTTGACCAGGCACTTGTTTTTCTGGGCATAGACTAGTTACCACAGTAGCAAATAACATATTTTGTGACACCCATTGTTAACTTTAGCTGTCATAAGAGAATGACCCTCACTGTACACAAATAAAAAAAAATTTTATAGGAGCATGAATCATCTGAATGTAAACTAAACTAATTCTTATGTTAAAAAATAACCCATGTTATTTTTTCATGAAATACTATGTAATACTGTTGTCAGGAGCATAGTTTGAAATGAAACACTGGGACCATTGTGGAATGTATTTGTCCAGTTTTGTGGTGAGCGAATTTCCATTTGTGCGCTGGGGCGACGACTGAGACAGAGCATCATTAAATGTGCAAAAACTGTATTAATAGTTTATCTGTAGTGAAAGTCCTCTTTTTCTACCAATGACTGCATGAGACTATTCTAGAAAGCCAGAATTTAGAAATAACCACCCAGCAGATTCAGAAGCCAACATTTATAAATAACTACCCAGTATATTCATGGTTGCTTGCTTTTGATTCAGAAGATTAAGCTGAAATTGAAGAGAGGCCTATTTCTCATTTTGCTTAAGAACATAAAGTTTTTTATTGATTGAGCAATAGGCTTCAAACCTTTTAAATATTTTAGATAGAATAACAAGGTGAAAAATATTACTTTGCTAAAATAATCAGCACACATTTATAATTCATGTTTCTGTACAGTAGATATATTCATTAAAACAATACTTTCATTTAAACTTTTAAATTAAAAGTCCTATTTAAAGAAACTGTAAATGCAATGTCTTTTATTATAAGTACAGTTAAAATACCATGACCAAAAGCTTGAAAAATAGGAGAAAACACAAAAAACCACTACCCTTACTTAAAGTACCAGTATTATATTGTGTACTTCCTTACAATAATTTTAAAATAATAGTATATAAATGTAATCATTATATATAAAAAATTATAACTTTTTCTCTTAGAAAATTTCCACAGAACATTTCTGTTATTTCTTATGGAAATTGTTGTTTGAAATGGCCACACAATACTCTGTTGGTAACATAACCAGTTTAATAAACCATTCACCATTCTTTAACATTTAGGTTACTTCTGATATTATTAAAAATGACAGAGTGAACATTTTTATTTTTTATTTTGTATTGCTTCTATTAATACAATGCTGTTTCTTGGATTATTTGAGCAAGGTGAGCACTTTTGAGATTCCTGACATGTAATACTATGTTTATTTAAAAATAAAGAAACTATACCCACTTGTGTTTCAACAATTAATGCATAAGTAGAATGATTTTATTATAATTTTACCAGCATTGACAATCTGTAAAAATCTATTTTTCAAATTTAATTAGGTTTACAATAGTACTTTATTCTGCAAACCAAAGGGTCACCAGTTCAATTCCCAATCAGGGTATATTCCTGGGTTGCAGGCCAGGTCCCCAGTAGGGGCTGTGCAAGAATCAACCACACACTGATATTTCTCTCCCTCTCTTTCTCCTTCCCTTCCCTTCTCTCTAAAAATAAATAAATAAAATCTTTAAAAAAAAAGAACCAATGAATGCATAAATAAATAGAACAACAAATCGGTGTTTCTCCCTTCTCCTCTCTCTCCCTAAAAATAACTAAGTTAAAAAAAAATAAAATACTACTTTATTATTTTTATTCCATTTTTTAAATTGTTGTTCAGTTACAGTTGTTCCCATTTTCCTCCTGTTGCTCCTCCCTGCCCCGTCCAACCCTTTTTCCCAAAGACAATCCCTACCCCATCATTCTTGTCCATGGGCCCAGACATGTTCCTTTGCTTGCCCCTCCCCCATCTTTACCCCGTTATCCTCCCCTCCTCTGGTCACTGTCAGTTTGTTCTTTATTTTCATGTCTCTGGTTCTTTTTTGCTTCTTTGTTTGTTGATTAGACTCCACTGAAAGGTGAGATCATATTCCATTTCTTCTGTTACTTTGCATTTAAGATATACTTAAATGTTGGGTTTTTTATGGTTTCTGTTTTCTGAACAATCTTTTATATCTTTTTTAAGTTACTGTCTGTTTTAAGGTGATGGTCTAATTTTAATATTTTTACAATCTGAAAATAGTAAATGAAAAGATTTTCTCCTGGTAAACAGTTATATTTATTTGAACATTCTTTTTATAAAATTTATAGTTAGGACAGTTGAAATGTTGATAGTGTTTAGTTTTAAATATCATTATTTTATGCATAAAAAAGTAGTATGTAGTTTGGTATATATCTGTAAAATTTAATGTGTAATTTCCCTGTAATATCACCCCCTCCAAAGGTAGTCATGGTTAACTGTTATATGTAATATATTTTTTCAATTTTTTTCCTGTGCTTAGATTAAGTCATTTGTTTGGCAAATGCTCATTTTACTTTGTGCCAGAAACCATGCTAGTATTGATAAACCAAACACTTAATGTAGTTGACATATTTTTGTTCTGTGCCAAAATTGTTGGATTCAGTGACCTAATTTTTGAGGTTTCAGTTATCATTGTTAATATTTGTACTTTCAAAGCATTTTACAGTTATTTGAGGTGTATGGATAAATCAGGATTTAAGCAAACTGTTCATTGATTTTGGAGACGTAGGGTTAAAAATAAAAGTGGATTGTAAACCCTTTAATGTTGGCATAAGATAAGCATAAGATTACTGGAAACCCTGTGTGACTGAGTAGGCATGTAATTCTCAGAGCTGAAACTTACGTTGTAGATTCAGCGCGGTGTGCATGTGCGTGTATTTCAGGTGGCAGTCGTCTGATCAGTACGTCGTCTTGGCGAGATGGACAAAAACTGGTGAAGAAGATGCTGGGACCTGCACCCAAAGTGGAGCAGAGAGAGCGAAGAACAGTGTCAGGTGACAGAAGTGGAAGAGAAAGAGCTACTAAATCTGGTGAGTAATCAAATTATTACATTATCTCAGTAACTAAAATGGAGAAAAACAGTGAAAAGTTGCTTTTGTAAGTACTTAGGGTGAAAATACTCTTTGGGGAATGCTTTGTGTCTTTCTGTGTACAATTGTGAATGTAGGTGAGAAAAGAAGATATTCTACTGGCTTGTCTGGATAATTTCTGCACAGAGGTGTTAGGGTGATCTTTATGAAGAATATTTAAGAAAAGATATTAAACCCCAGTGATTGCTTAAGAGCTTAAAATTGAGTGAATTCTATGTATGGTGGAAACTTCTAAATTACATGCAAACAGCAGTCACGTGGTTTGATAACTAAATCTTACCACTGGTCTGAGAGCTGTGTTCTATGCTCACTGTAATCTCTGATCCTGTCTTTATGTAAAATTCTGATTTTTTTCATCATAAGTTTTGACATTAATCTTTATTTTTAAATATTTCATTAAAATATTTATCCTAGAAAAAAAGAATTGTTTCTTATGTTAATTATACATTCCATCTTTGTGAATAGCAAAGCATCATTTAACCAAATATTATTAGACTTTTAGGGACCTTAAGAGAATCACATCTGACCTCTCTAATCCCTGCGTACACAAACACAGGCACGCACCCACAAGGTTAATTTTTTTTTTTTAATTTGGCAGGTTAGAAAGCAATCCCTGAGGGAGGATTGAATATGCAGACAGTGGGTGGCAGAGTTTGATCTCGGGTTAGCTTGACCTTCGAGTCTATTACTTTTCTCTTTTTGAAATGTCTCGAATGCTATTCGCAATAAGTAGTTACTTTTTCATGAGCACTAATTTTGGGAAAGGAAATATAAATACCTAGAGGCCAGCTTTCTTTTTTCAGCAACAATATTGCATTAATTTGAACTTCCGGAATGGATTCAGTAAGAAATGCAATTGCAACTGTAATTTTATGTACGTAAGTCAGCACACACTTTGCGTGTGCGCCTCTTCACTTTCACTTGGCTCGGAAACGCATGTGCATTCTCAGTCTAGAATTAAGCCATATCAACAAATGTCTAGATGATTAATGATTGTTTTCCTAAATATTTTTTCCTTCTGTCATTCATTGACAGCTTAACATTGTTGGTTTTTTATCGAACTTTTGGGGGTTTGGGAGGGAGAGTAACATTAAATAAGTACATGAGAAAGAAATATTGATAGTATTTCTCTGTTAATAGTTAAATATGTCAACAATAATATCTATCCTTATTTCAGAATATTAAAAGATGCATTTTGTTTAAATGCCAAGGAAGCATGGTGTTTCAGAATATAGAAATTCTTCTCCTGCTATAAAAAAAAATGTTTCTGTTTCCTCCTATCATATTCTTCAGAAGACTTTCTATGGTATTTGAATTAAAGTTTAAGATAAAGTGAAATTCCCCAGTTTTCTCCTGAATACAGTAAATTTTAGGAAAGAATACAGAATGTTAACACATCGCTGACAGTGCATTCTTTGCAGGGGGTCGTATTGGAAGAGCGGAGTCTGACCCCAGACTGGACGTTTCACAGAGACCTCTCCCACGGAACTCGGAGCGTTCCAGAAGTAGAGCACGGTCTGAAAATGATGTAAAGACATTAGCCCCGCCTCTTCCAGATAATAAACAGGAGGGTGATATTGCCTTAAATAAGGACTTTTTACCTGTTGAAATTCGTGGAATTCTTGATGACCTGCAGCTTGATTCGGCAGCTCAGGCTTCAAGACAAGAGACCAGAGAGTTACAGAACCAGAAGTCGTCAGCAGCAGTGCAAGCCCCGAGGAGTCATAGCCCAGTAAAAAGAAAACCTGACAAAATCACAGCTAATGAAGATCCCCCTGTTATTTCTAAAAAGCGCCACTATGACACAGATGAGGTACGGCAGTACATTGTGAGGCAGCAGGAGGAAAGGAAGAGGAAGCAAAACGAAGAGAAGAAGGCTCAAAAAGAGGCCACTGAGCAGAAGAACAAACGATTACAGGAGCTCTACCGGAAACAGAAAGAAGCCTTTACTAAAATAAAAAATGTGCCTCCTCCTGAGCCATCAGCAACCCGGCGACTGCAGGAAACTTACTCCAAATTGCTCCTGGAGAAAACGTTGCTCGAGGAGCCGACACATCATGTTATGCAGGAAACACAGGTAATTGTAGTGGCAGAAATACAAAGGGAAGTGATTTATGGTCAGGAAAAGTTTATTTGCTATACTATTTAAAAATTACCAACCATTCCAAATATTCAGACATATGCTCAGACAGTATTTGTAATAATGAAGACCTTTCATGAAATGTATATACTGTATTTTGCCATGTATAATGCACTCCTGTGTATAATGCACACCCACATTTTTGGCCCAAATTTTCAGGGAAAAAAATCTTTTAATTTTTAATCCAGTTACTTATTTATATTTAGATAACTTGTTTTACAAATTGCTTTTGTTGCAAGTTTGTCATAAAATCAACAAAGCAAATTATCATATCCCAGGGTATTATTTTGCATACAGATACCATTATTGCTTTCTAGAGTTACATTTTCAATGCATAAACATAAATAAAAAAATTAAAAACATTTATGTAGGTGCATTATTAGTTCTACCCATGTATAATGCGCATCCTTATTTTTCCCTCAAAAATTTGGGTAGAAATGTGTGCATTATACATGGCAAAATACAGTATATGAAAAGTTATTTGATAAATGCGATCGAACATAAGTACTGGATTAGAGTTTTACTATTTTTCTGTTACTAGTTTCAGTTGGTCTCATCACTGCTCTTAGTTATTTCCCTGCCTAGTTTTCATTGTATACTGAGCAAATGAAGTTAGAATATGATAACGAAAAGCCCAGTTTTGTGATCTGTGCTGAAATTAGAGAATATCCTAGTTCACTGGGATGATTTTGTGAGCATTGCTAATGTTTTTAAGAATAATAAGGGTAACATTGTGTACCATGAGCTACATACTCCAGACTTAAGCTTAGTGAACTTTCACAACCCTGAGGAGGTGTAGGTACTGCTAGTATCTCTACCTACCTGGTGAGCACTGAGGTGCAGAAAGAGCGTTACGTTCTCCAGGTTTGCAGTTAGTGTCAGATGTCCTTGTTGGGTTTCAGGTGTAATTTTGTTGTTAATTGTAATGGCTGTTTTTAAGACAAACTAAGTTTGAATTGGTTTTATTTGAGAGGAAAAAAAGCCCCAGCATTTCATGATCTTTGTAAAAGTGAAACGACTTAATTATTTGTCCCTTGAACACCCTGAATAAATCTTTGTGGTGGGAGTCAGATAAATGTGATGTCCGTTTCTCCTAGGCCAGACCAGGGTATCAGCCATCTGGAGAATCTGACAAAGAAAACAAAGTGCAGGAGCGTCCCCCAAGTGCGTCTTCCAGCAGTGACATGTCTCTGTCAGAACCTCCACAGCCTCTCGCAAGGTACAAAGGGGAGAATGAAGGCTGATCAGGGGTCATCCTTTCCATGAAATTCAGCGGAGTGGTCTGTGCTCAATTAATTTTGCGGACCTGTGTGAGCAAGAGGTTTACTTAGACGGTGGTTATATTGTCTGGTGGATACTTAAGCATGCTTGCGCCCGTATTTACTGTACCTCATATTGCGCAATCTCTCCCTGTCTTTCAATGTCCTAAGTAAGTTCAGTTTCTCCTGGGCATCACTTGCTGTTGGAAACACTCTGGCTCTGAACTAAACACACAATACAAGGTTGTTGGATGAATGAATCAGTGAAATCAGTGTTTTAAAGTATTTGTGGTGAATAATTTTGAAAAGGCACTTTATCCATTGCTGCATTCAGAATTTTCTCATGTGACTCATACCAGTTTATTCATCTCATCCCTCAAAATTATGGTTGGGGATGCATGTGAACTTATTATTATTAATAAGGAAGGGATTTGATTTAATATCAGATTGATGATTAAATCTTAAATTTGACTGGTGATTTTACCTTAAATTTTTGTAAAGAAAAATTTTTTTTGCTGTAATAATATTGTTTGCAATAAATTTTAAAAAACTATTTGTGGAGGCAAGTTACGGTGATTTTGAGATTACTTGGTTATATATTAATCTTTAAAATACCATTTGGAGAAGACAAAGATTTTGACTTTCTTCTTTGAGACTGCACAAATAAAAATTGAATCACACACCAGTTTTGGTTTAATACACATGATTCTCCCCCTCTAGTAATACGATAAAAATACCCCAAATTTATTGACTGCTTGTTCGGTTCCAGGCACTGATCTAAGTACTTTGCTCACGTTATCTTATTTAATCCTTGTAAAATATTTTGAGTTAGGTGCTGTTATTCCTGTTTTACAGAAGAGACCTAGAATTTAATTTTTTCAAATATCAAAATGTTAGTGGTAGAGGTAGATTTGAACTTAAGCATTCTGATTCCAGAAGCCTGTGCTTTTCCTCACCCTGTATACTACCTCCTAGTAAATGAAATGTTTCCTGTGATTTGATTAAGGTTGTCAACACATTTCAAATTTTAACCATCAGTAAAGTTTTTGAATTTGAATACCTATAAGTAGATGCACTCTCTAGGTCTCATCAGTCGTGTTATTGTTGTCAGGCGCACCCTGCCGGCTTCGTGTCTTCAGTTTTTACCTTTCCCTGAGCTTCCTTCTAGCTCTACACGAGTGACCCAGTATTAAAGAGAAACCACACATGAACGAATATATTACTAGACCTTGTTACCATGCACGTGTTTCTCTCCTTTCTTTTAATATAAAATTCTTTGACTTGTGATAGCTAACCTATTAACTCTAATATCTCTCCACCTGTGCTTAGCTTCCCCATTTCTGCAAATAGCTTTAACATAATTCAGTTACTTTGTGCTTAAAAGCATGGCATTTCTTCTCCTTCCTTTTTATGTCTCATGATTCTGTGTTAGCTACGTGGGAAACTCCAAATTACTTACCTGACCTTGAAGACCTTGAAGATGTAGCTGAAAAGTCACTTGCCATAGCTGGTGGAGTTTTTTTCCCCTTGTCTACACCCTGTTGAACTTTATTTATCATTTAAAAATTATTTATTGATTTGAGAGAGAGAGAGAGTAAGAGAGAGAGAGGGAGGGAGGAAAGGAGACAGGAAAACATCAATTCGTTGTTCAACTTTATACCTTCGTTGGTTGCTGCATTTGTGTGCCCTGGGCATAGATTGAACCCACAACCTTGGCTTTTCGGACAATGCTGTAACTAACTGAGCTACCCAGCTGGGGCCTGAACTTTATACATTTTTGCATTAGTGCTTAACACTGTATGTTAGCTGTTTATTAGTCTCTCATCCTTGCTAGATCTTAAGAAACTAAAGAATAAGGATTAAGTCTTAACTGGGTAAAGTTGTTCCATTTTTGTTTCCCCCGTCCCTCTACCATCAGCTTAGTACCTGCCCCCAAAATTGGCATTCTAAACAGTTGAATTTAAAGATTTTGTATTTTTTTTAAAGATTTTATGTATTTATTTTTAGAGAGAGAAGGAAGAGAGAAAGAGAGAGAAAGAGAAACATCAATGTGTGGTTGCTGGGGGCTGTGGCCTGCAACCCAGGCATGTGCCCTGGCTGGGAATCGAACCTGTGATGCTTTCCTTCGCAGCCCACGCTCAATCCACTGAGCTATGCCAGCCAGGGCAAGATTTTGTGTTTTTACTCAGCAAACTTTATAACTTCCTTTGCATTCCCATTACTACCACCTTGGTTTGGGCTCTGATAACCTCACACCTTGCATTTGTAGGGATCTCTGTTCTGTGGCGTAGAACCTCTGCACTGGTCTTCTTTCTTCATCCTGTTTTCATAGGAGCCCTTCAGTGGAAAAGATAAGAGACTGCTACGGCATCATCTCCAACCAGACCTTGCACGACACGCTCTTCAGTTCCTTTATCACCCGGTTACCCTCTAGTAGATGATTTTTTTTAACTGACTTGGTAGGACTTCACATTTATCCATACTGGTTTGATCTCGGGTGCAGCCTGTCCAAATAACTTTGAGTCATAATTGGATAATTTGTAGAGTTATCCACACCTCCCACCTTTCTGTCATCTTCAGATTTGATAAACATAACTTCATGTCATCATCCCAAAATCATGGGCAAGACCAAGGACAGAACTTCATGTTATTTTGTCTAAGGATCTTCTGAATAGTTAACATCAGCCTTTTATCTATAGCATCCCTTAATATACAGGGTGTCAGTCAGTGGTCTGGAGACACAGGTGAATTATACAGTATTGTCTAGGACATCTTTATTCTGTTATTAGACTTTATGGACCCCCTGCACGGTATTGTATGTTTGTTACTGGTACTCAGAGTTTTACGTTGGCACTCAGTGTTTTGATGTTAATTTTTTTTTAAGAACTAGATTATAGTAATCTCCTTATTTCTTTGGTATGTGTGATGTCAAACATAAATGTGTGGTGTTTATTAAATACTTGGTTGGAATAATATCTAATGCCTATGTTAATATTTAGCAGCCTGAAGCATTCTCTTTTATTTATTTTAATTTAAATTAAATTAAATTTAATTTAATTTTTTTTCTTTTCTGCTTTTAAAGAAATATCAATGTGTGGTTGCCTCTCACTCACCCCGTCCTGGGGGCCTGGCCCACAACCCAGGCATGTGCCCTGACTGTGAATCGAACTGGCAACTCTGGTTCTCAGTCTGAGCTCAACCCACTCAGCTACACCAGCCAGGGCAAGCATTCTCTTTTAATATAACATTATTTTTAAAGGAAAAGGTAGAGCCAATGCTGTAAAGAATTTTGTCCACACAGTTTTAAGAGTAATAATGCTCTCTCTTTAATTAATAATTTAAAATGTCTTAGTTGAAGAAAGCAGTTGGCATAACAGTATGCATCGCCCTGGCCAGGTGGCCAGAGCGTTGTCCCGCGCACTGGAAGGGTGTGGATACGATCCCAGTCAGGGCATGCGCCTAGGTGCAGGTTTGATCCCCACCTGGGACGCGTAACCAATCGATGCAACCAGTTGGTGTTTCTCTCTCACATCGTTGTTTCTCTGTCTCTCTGTCTGACTTTCTCTCTCACCTCTGCTCTCTAAAATCAGTAGAACATATCCTCAGGTGAGGATTTTTAAAAAATGGTAATTTTGATAAGATTTCATCTTTGTGAAAATAATACCAAAACACAACATACACATAGGAAAATGCTTGGAAAGATATAATTCTAAGTGAAATATTAATAGTGCCTCTTTGTTATTGCTTGGCTATTGGTGAACTTTATTTTTTTTTTTTTTTGTCCTCTTTACCTATCCTTTAACAATGGTGTCTTAATTATGAGTTGCTGTGTTAACTAACATACTGTGACTTTCATTTGCAGAAGGGACTTGACGGAACCGACATGGATGCAGCCTGACAGATTGAGCCCACGAGTCCACCATTCTCAACCACAGCCTCTTGTTGGAACAGCTGGAAATTTACTCTCCCATCTCTTGAGTCTAGAGCATGCAGGATTTTTGCATAAGGATTTTGAATCTATTTTACCAACCAGGAAGAACCATAATATTGCTTCAGGGCCATTAACTCTTACACCTCAACCATATCTGACCTCACCAGCTGCTCATCCAGATGCCTTGTTAAAACCCAGTGCCAGCCAATATAAGAGTAAACTGGATCGTATTGAAGCCTTGAAAGCAACAGCTGCTTCTTTGTCCAGCAGGATTGAAAGTGAAGCCAAGAAATTAGCTGGGGCTAACATTAATTATGGGTCAGTATGGAACGCTGAGTATGATGTGCAGCAGACACCCCAAGAAGATGTACCTTGGACCAAGGCTCTGAGTCCACCTGTGAAAGAGGACACTGAAGATGTTTTCTCTGCCCGCATTCAAAAGATGTTGGGAACCTGTGTATCTCATGCAACTTTCAATGATGAACTTCCTGGTATAGGCAATCTTAGTGAATTTAAAAAGCTTCCTGAGATGATAAGACCTCACAGTGCCATATCACGCTTCAGAATGAGATCCCCTGGCCCTAAACCTGAAGGGCTGCTGGCACAGTTGTGTAAGAGGCAGGCTGACTCTTCTAGCTCGGACCTGCACGCTTGTTCCCAAGACACACCCAAAATGTCCCTTGGGTCCAGCACAGACTCAGTCAGTGAAGGGCCCCTTCTTAGTGAGGGGAGTCTCTCTGAAGAAGAGGGAGGCCGAGGTGGACAGCCCCCCCTGAAGATAGCAGAAATCTTAAAAGAAAAGGAATTTTGTGCTGGAGAAAGAAATGCTTATGAGTCCATCAAAGAGTTTCAGAAGGAAGCTGAAAAATTCTTGCCACTTCCGGGGCACTTAGGTGGTACACAGAGTAAAGGACCATGGAAAGAATTGGCAAAGGGAAGTCCGCATAGTGTCATTAACATTTTTACAAAATCATATCAGTTATATGGAAAAGGTGAGAAAAATAAGTAAGCCTTGTAATATTTGTATGTTATCTTAAGATAAAGTATTGCATAATTTTGGAAGGATAAGACCAAAGTACAGATTTTCATTGTTAATTATGAGGAGAATGGAAACATTATCTATATTGAAATTATCTGTAAACTTCAATTAGAGTTGTAATTTATTCTTTACATTTTTATTTTTTTGTATTCTAAAACAATCATTGGTTGGTAATTATAGAAATGTTGGTCTAATTTAGAGAAATCTTAGATGATGTACATGATTGGTATTTATCAAGAATAGCTAGGTTTCCTGTGACCATAGATAAGTATTTAAATAGTATGTATATTTCATAATATGACTTATGAATTGTTGTGAATACCGTGGTCAGTAATTAAAAGGAGGCAACTATAGTAATATTTCCAATATGAAAATAAATATATTACTGATTGTCAAAACTAATTTTAAAAACAGACTTTGAATAGTAATTAGCTCCATATTTGATTCCTGAAACAATAACTTCTAAAGTTTCCTTCTTATCCCTGAGATTCCGCAACACAGCTTTTCTGTGATGGACTCACTTCCTTCAAGTCCGTTTCTCTGTCCTTACTGCTGTGGGTGGATTCTACCTGTCTTATGCTAACACAACCTTAGAACTTCAGGTTGGAGAGTGAGGCAGAGCCTTATGTCAGCTGGTGATGCTGTAGGTTTTTATTTCCATTCTACGTGGTGAACAACTTATTTAACAAATGAATTGATTTCATCTGTTCATTTTATACTTAATTGAATATCGCATTGCATTTTCCTAGAATTCATATTTAGCCACTTGTTATGACCTTTTCTAGATTTACATATGCTATCTCTTTGGTTTAACACATTTCTGTAGATGATAATTTTAAAGTTCTTTTGATTTTAAAGTTCCTTTGATGAAAGCGAAGTGCTTTTAAATCAGCACCCTTGTTTTTTTAATAAGGAATTGGGTTTGTTCTTATATCCTTCTGTTAGATTTTCATTAAGATTTTATAGTTGTACTGAAATATTTACAGTTGCAATGATGTATAACTGGGATTTGGTTCAAACTAGTCTCCAAGGGGAGTGGGAGTCGGGGAGAACTGCAGGTTTAGTTGAACTGGGCCGACCCTGCCTGGCGGCTGTCGAGCTGTGTGACGGGTGCACCTCTCTCCTGCGCGCTTGGAAATCAGTGAGAAGTTAAAAATGTGCCGTCACATGCAAAGGCGGACAGAAAAGAAGCACCAGTAAAAGCAATCTAAAATATCCCTAAATCTGTGTTGTTACTCCCCACGTTGTGGAATGCTTTGCTTGTGGTAATTTTATTTTTGTTTTAAAACACATTTCAATTCTTACGTTTGACAGGGTTTGAAGACTCGTCGGAAAGGGGCACATCTGCCCCGCGGCCTGGGAACACCAGCGTGGCCCCTCTGAGCAGTGTTTCCTACGAAGATGATTTCGTCTCCTCTCCAGGGAGTCGGACTTCGACAGAAAAAAAGTCAGCTCCTGAACCTTGGTAGGAATATGTTGATAATGTGGAATAATGTCTGGAGAGTGAGAAAAATGCACAAGTGAGAGCCGTGGTCTGAATATTAGTCAGATTTTGCTGCTTAAAGATACACGTTGAGGGTGCGTAGCACAGTCGTTAAAGGGCACAGGCTCTGGGTTCAGACTGCCTGGGTTTCAGTCCGGTCTCTTCCGATCATTAGCCTTTTGCCTTTGGGTGTTATGTAACCTCCTTGGGCCTCACTTTCCCTCTCCATGAAGCGGGAAAGAATAATCGTACCTGTCTCATCTAGTCTTAAGAATATTCAGTGAATATGAAGAGAAGGGCCTGGAACGTCCCAGGTTGTGGAGTCAGTCTGCGATTCCCGGTGGAGGGTCGTATTGGTTTTCTCTGGTAGAACGAGGACGAGGTAGATCCTTGACTTCATGACCTCAAGTAATCAGTGAACTTTTTAATAATTGGGATAACCTCTAAAATTTTGCAAAACTTTGAAGAGTAACTATTATAATGTTAATATTTGTCGAGCACTTTATGTGCAAGGCACTGAGAAGACTGCATTCTTAAGCCTGATGTGATTAATGCCATTGTTACCCTCCTACTTCAGGAACTGCGGCACTGAGGTTAAGTTACTTGTACGAAGTCATACAGCCCGTGAACCAGACTGTGCAGACAGCATTTTCTCCCTAAATTTTGTTACTATATAAAGGAATCTGTAATTACTTACATCAATATTATTTTCTTCAAAAATTATAAATTATAATTCATATAAAATGATTGGATGACCTTTTAAAAATAGTTATGTCGCCCTGGCTGGCGTAGCTCAGTGGATTGAGCGCGGGCTGCGAACCAAAGCATCGCAGGTTCAATTCCCAGTCAGGGCACATGCCTGGGTTGCGGGCCACGGCCCCCAGCAACCACACATTGATGTTTCCCTCTCTCTCTCTTTCTCCCTCCCTTCCCTCTCTAAAAATAAATAAATAAAATCTTTAAAAAAAATAGTTATGTCTAGTTGGACTAATGAAAATAATTATTAAAATTACGGGAGGAAAAGTGTAGTTTTAATTTTGAGCTCTAAAGAAAAGATTAAACTTTAAAATCAAAACTTGTAAGGATTTCATTGTGACATTTATTATCACCAGTCAGTATGATTTATTGCATTTTATTTGTAGGTTGAAGTAGAACATACTAAATTATTGTTCCTGTAAGATTATCAAAAGGAAACTAATTATCATATACTAAATTATATATCTGAATAGAAATTGAGGCCACATTTTCTAGTATGCAGCATTATATTTTTTCTCCTGTATCTGACTTGTCCGTTTTTATTGGTTTCACTGTAGTGAACAGCACTCTGGCATTTTTCTTGGTAATAAATTGAGCCACACGAGACAATCCAGGCTTATGATAGTAAGAAAACGAAAAAGAAAAGTGGAGGGCATCTTTGAGTATAGTTGTATTTTCCTTGTGGTTAACTAGGTTTAATATATCTATGCTTTAGCTGTGTTTTAAGACTTGCTATTTCTTATTTTTAACCACTACTGTTCTTTGACAGTATTGGTGGCAACATTTTGGGCACAAAGGAGGACCATTCTAGCAGGAAGTCGGCGTACGATCTTTCCCCTGTGGATGTCGCCTCCCAGCATTCGTCGGGGGCACAGTCTGCTGCGTCGTCTCGTTCATCTGCTTCTTCCAAAGGAAGGAAAGGAAAAAAGGAAAAGACAGAATGTAAGTTGAGACAGAATTCTGTTGAGTTGACCAAAAAGTCCATATGGTTTTTTCTGTAAACAACACATTCTCCATTTTTACCAATAACTTTATCGATTTGGCTATTTTGAGTACGTTGGCTGTCTCCCAGTGGTATAACATTGGTTGTTCTCAGTTTATGCCTTGATCTGATTGCTATCAGTTTCAACTCACCTACCAGACTGGAGCATCATCCAGCGAGAAATCTCCCGCATGAAACTTCACAACCCACTTCTGACACGTTCAGTTACTCACAGCACCTTCTCCATATGCTACACAAATCTTTTTCTGCGTTTCCGTTGCATTACTTTTCTTGAAATAATGAAGCATAAAATGCCGAAAATGTTGTGTATTTTCTTCCATCTTCAATATTAAAATGTCTACACAAAAATTCACCAAATTTGATGTTTGTTTTTAAATGCATACTGATTTGACAGCAGTCACAATATAATCTAACAATTGTTTCAAATGAAGTTAAAAACAACTACGCGCTATTAGAGCCATCTGACAGGGAACAACAAATGAACTTTTTGACTAACCCAATATATGGTGATTATTTTTCTCTTGCCAGTGATTTTGTAGTAGTGTTCTAAAGTTCTGATTTTATTCCATAAGCAATTAGGTGAATTTCTTTATGACAGTGTAATTGGCTTTTATATTTCTTATTACAGTAATACCTTTTGATATATTAACAGTATAAATATTTTCCTTAATACAAAAGGAATACATTTGCAAAGATAAAAAATGAAAGGTTGTAGATAAACGATCATACAAGAAATATAAATCCCCATTGAGCCCTCTGCTCAGAGATTACTATTAACATTTGTGCCTATTTTTCCAATATGTACATAAAACCACATATACACACATCTTTATTGTAAAAGAAAAATAAAATCATATTGTTTTATAGCTGCTTTTTAAAAAACTTTATAGTGTATCATGTATATATCTGAACATCATTATATATAATAACTTTTCTTAACTGTAAATTAAAAATAACAATAGATGCTTCATTAGGTGATTTTGAAGCTTCCTTGGAATTAGCAGATAGAATGTCTCTTTAGCACAGCGCCCAGCCCTTTGGGCACTGTGAGTATTTGAGTGGTAGAGGAGAATGCCCTTCAGTCCCCTCCTTCCTGGTCCTGGCTGTGTTGCTGTAGGGGTGAGAAGATACAGTAATTAGGCAAAGGTCTCTTAAACTCACAGGATAGTCCTGAGGGAATAATGATACGCTTTTAAAATGTTTTTTCTAAATGTAAAATACTGGCCCTGGTTGGTGTGGCTCAGTGGATTGAGTGCCGGCCTGCAAACCAAAGGGTCACTGGTTTGATTCCCTGTCAGGGCACATGCCTGGGTTGCGGGCCAGGTCCCCAGTGGGGAGTGTGCAAGAGGCAACCACACACTGATGTTTCTCTCTGTCTCTTTCTCCCTCCCTTTCCCTCTTTCCAAAAATTAAATAAATAAATAAATGAATAAATACAATCTTTAAAAAATGTAAAGTTGTTGAGTTTTTAAAAAAAGGAGAAATTAGCCAATATAGAAAACTATTTAAAAAAATTAAAAAATACCTGTACTCCTTCTACCTACAGATAACCAATGTGAACATTTTTTTAGATTTATTTTGTTGTAAAATATGTGTAATATAAACTTGGTCATTTTAAACTGGTTCTTAGTGAACAGTTCAGTACCATTAAGCACGTTTACATGGTCGTGAAGCCATCACAGCTGTCCATTTCTAGACCTTCTACGTCAGCCCAGACTGCTCTCTGTACCCATTAAACAGTAACTCCCGTTCCTCTTTTCCCTGCCCCTGCTAACCACTTTTTTACTTTCTGTCTCCATGAATTTGGCTACTCTAGGTACTTCGTGTAAGTGGCAGCATACGGGATTCATCCTTTTGTGTCTGGCTCATTTCATTTTGCATTATGCCCTCAAGTTTGCTCCCTGTCGTAGCATGTATCACAGTGTCCTTTTTTTTGTAGTGTTGAATAATACTCAGTTGTGTGTATACACCACATTTTGTTGTCCATGCATCAGCTGATGGACATTTTGGTTGTTTTAACCTTTTGGCTCTTGTGAATAATGTTGCCGTGAACATTGGGGTTTAAACACCCGTTCGAGTCCCTGCTTTCAGCTTTTTGTATATATACCCAGATGTGGACTTCTTGGGTCAAATGGTATTTCTGTGCTTAATTTTTTTTTATCCTCACCGGAGAATATGTTTTTATTGATTTTTAGAGAGAGGGAAAGAGAGAGATACATCGATGTGATAGAGAAACATCAATCAGTTGCCTCCTGTACATGCCATGGCTGGGGATCAAACCTACAACCTGGGAAATGCGCCCTGACCAGGAATTGAACCTGAAACCTTTTGGTGTACGGGATGATGCTGCAAACGACTGAGCCACCTGGCCAGGGCCGCTGTGCTTAATATTTTGAGGAACTGCCCTACTGTTTGTCATAGAAGCTGCAGTATTTTACATTCTCACCAGTAATGTCCAGGGGTTTCAGTTTCTCCAGATTTATGCCAACACTTGTGTTCTGCTTTGTCTTTAATAATAGACATCCTAATGGGTATAATATTAACATTTTTAGTAAGAATCCTTTCGGATAACTTGTGGCCTATGCACATAGGAAGTGTTAAATGTATGGGATCACATTTTACTTGCTGTTTTGTTCTTTCGGTGGGCTGCAGATGTCTTTCTGTCAGTACATACGGATCACCCTTTGTAATGACTACCTTGCTTTTACTATTGGAATATATTCTAATTTAGCCAATTCGTCATTGCTGGGCATTTATTTTCTTTTTTCCCTCCACTACAAATACTGCTGCATAGAGTATCCTTACAGATGTATCTTTATGCATTAGTCTGGTTCCTTAAGGGAATATCCTAGAAGTGAAATAATGAGGCAGATTATATCATGTTTAAAATTTGGGTACATTTTGCCAAATAGCCCTTCAGGCAGCTAGTGTCAGTTTGTACTTCCAATATGAGAGTGCTAGCAAAAGTTATTTCCTCATAATTAACCTAGTAATAACTCTCTTGCAGATTGGAAGCATTCTGAAAGTCTTTTGTAGGAACATTAGACATCATTTTACCAGCACTTTCCAGAGTCTCTTCTTGTGAAATACTGATTCAGTGGGAGAGGCT
Organism: Tonatia bakeri; assembly: GCA_004024845.1. Taxonomy (NCBI): domain Eukaryota; kingdom Metazoa; phylum Chordata; class Mammalia; order Chiroptera; family Phyllostomidae; genus Tonatia; species Tonatia bakeri. Next base: position 174,863 of record PVIA01001370.1, read on the forward strand.
GTTTCACAATTGTTCCCAAGGCTTATGAAAGAACTCTGTGGTTCTGTATATTTGGGGAAATTCTTTTAAGAGTGAAATAGGCTTTTTACCTGCCAGATTCATCAACACTTTTAATATGTTAATATGCATTGTTTATTTTAGGAAGAGGGTGAGGCTATAGTATGAAGTATTATCTAAATTTATTTGACTACAGAATCATTCCTTCAGCCAGCATGTTATGGCATTAGAAGTCAGCTGTACACATTTTGTAAAATGGCATTTTTGCTCAATTCTTTTGCAATTTCATGCTTTATGTTAATGTCTCACTTAAGGTTAGTTATTGGCAAAGCTTGAATTCTGACTTTTGACATTCAAATTTTTTACTGCAATATACTTACTGTGCAACTTAAAATATCATATATTAAATAGGAATATAAGCAATGTGATTCATTGTAGGTTTTTAAAAATTATAATCTAAAATGTTATATGTAGTATAGGTAGTGTTTTGTGGCTTTTGGTTTTCCAGTCCCCTGTCATAATGCCTTAAAAATTAATACTGTGCCCTTGCTGAGGTGGCTCAGTTATTAGAGCATCGTCCCATAACCGAAGGGTTGTGAGTTTGATTCCCCATCAGGGCACATCCTGGTTGGTGGGTTTGATCCCAGGCTTGGACACATACCATTCATTGCCTGTCCAGGTGCATTCGGAAGGCAACCAATTGATGTTTCTCTCTCCCCCTCTTTTCCTCGTTCTCTCTCTAAAAGCAATGGGAAAAAACTATATATACTTTATTTTTCACAACATCTTAAATATAGTTGCTACTTTATTCCTGAGTTTTAAAATCAGTGTAATTTTTGTTGTATATATACTCCACCTGGCGGTGAAAAAAGATTGTCTACACGCTTTGTACAAAAACTCCTTCCCAGTGAAGTTGAAAGTAGTTAGTAGGTTAAAGTGACAAACATCATTCCATACTAAACTCTGTACCTATTAAACAGCAACTCCCCATCCCGTCCTCCTGTGCCCCTGGCAGCCCCATTCTACTTTCTGTCTCGATGAATTTGGCTAGGAGACGGAACCGTTGTTGAGTGCACACCGTTCAGTAGAAGGAAGTACCTGTAATCGTGCAGTCGCCGTCATTATCCATCTCCTCAACTGCTCCATCTCCCCAGACTGAAACTCTGCACCCGTTAAATAATAACTTACTTTCCCGTCCTCCCTGGCTCCTGGTATCAGCTGTTCTACTTGTGTCTCTATGAGTGTGCCTCTTCTGGGTACCTTAAATAATTGTATAATCAGAGTATTTGTCCTTCTGTGATTGACTTAGTAGCATATTGTTTTCAAGGTTCATTCACGTTGTAGCATGTCGGAATGTCCTTCCTTTTTAAGGCCAAATAACACTTTACCGTATGTGCAGACCACATTTTTGTGTTGGTTTGTTTAGACATCCATCGCGGTGTTGAAGGGCAAGGGCACTTGGGTTGCTTTTACCCTTCGAGTGAAGCTGCTGCGAACATGGGTTTAGAGGATATTGTTTTCCCTTTTCCATTTTCTTTAGATCATTAACCATATATCTGGTTTTTAAAAATTCATTTAGTTGCCATTAAAATGTACATATAATTCTTTGTTCTGCTTCTTTTAATCTTTTTTTTTTCTTTTTCCCGGTCTCTGCTTCTTTTAATCTTTTAATGTAACAAATATTTTCCCATGCTGCTATTGAAACATGTCATTGAGATGAATGATACATTAAGTGTAGAGTCACGAGGCCTGAGTTGATGTCCTATTTCTGCTGTTGACAGTGTACCCTTAAGCAAGTGGTCTCATAGGTCTCTAGTTAAATGAGCATATGTTACCTACTTTATAAGGTGTTTAAGGAAGTAAGGTAATATACATGGAAAGCATTTTAAATTACAAAGTGCTATTTAAATATTTAAGTTACTGTTATCTATGTAATTTAGACAACTCTTCTGTTGTAAATGTAGGTTGAACTTTTAAAAATTATATAAAGTTGCTCATTGAATATTATACATAATTTTTGTTTGTTGGTGTCAATAATCTCTTTAAGATTATGCCTATACGTGAGATTATTCTCAGTCAGAGAATATGAACAGTTTTATGTATCTGGCTGCATAGTTCTTTCCGTAAAGTTTTTCAGAAGGATTGTGTAGTCCAATTGACAGTTGATACCTTTTTTCTCCAGCTTTGTTTTTCTAAATAATTTGATTATGGGACCATTTATTCTTTAATAGCAAATATAGGGAATGTTAATGGAAGAAACTTCACTTTCCTTAAAGGGGAGCAGAAGGATGAACTTCATTTTAGATATAAAAAACAAACTTTGAAAATAAGTTGATTTTTAAATATTCTGCTCTGTACTAGTTGCCAGTTATTTTTCAGTTACTTCTATTGGGAATCAGTTTCATAAGAAATTTGCTTTCCAGGGCTTGACTCGCTCCCTGGGAATGTTCAGAGCTCGATTCTTGACGAGGAAAAAGTGCTCTCCGGCCCGGAGCTCGGCTCTCCTCGGGGGGAGAAACCCGGGACGAGCAGCAAACCCTCCGTCAAAGTCCAGCAGACCCTTGATACTGATAGCACTTTGGAGGATCTTTCTGGGAGGTAAAGTGGTGTATGTTTTATACTGTGATTCATTTTAATTAAAGTTACAATGTCATCGATGTTCAGAGAATCTGTGTAGTAAATTCCTGTATTCGGTGTGTAGATGCTGCAGGTCGTCCATAGCTCCTGTCTTCATCTCTGTTTTAGAGTAGGACCGTCCCTCACCCGAACTGTTAACAGCCCTTCCTTCAGAAATTCTCTGCCTCTGGCTCAACCCTCCTTTCTATTCTGAAAGCCATTGCCACGGCTGTTTTCGTGGCTCAACCCTCTGGCCGGGCAACTACTTTCCTTGGGATACTTTGGCAGCTCACAGTTACCCCACAGATGAACTCCTAGGAACTTTATTTGAAGTGTTTTCACTAAGCTACCACAAACTATCTCATTTCCTTTGTGCATTTTGCTTCTCAACTGTGTTCTTCTGCTCTTTCAACACAGCTACTTAGCATTGTTTTTGGTTTCATTATTTATTTCTTCTGAACTTTTCTCTCCTGCTCAACTTATTAGATCACTCAAGCAGATTATGAAATCTCATTCTTACTCGTATATTGTTACGGAGCTTACATACTTTGTTGTTGTCTTTCCTTTTGGGTTAAAAACAAATGAAAGAATAGTTTGTGTTATTTCTTAATGCTTAATATAAAATGATATTTTTCTCTTTCACATACATTTTTTTGACAGACTTGATCTTTACATATGGCTGTAATTTTATTGCTATATATAAAAGATTTCGCCTCGTACTACAGTATTGATTCATGGTGCATTGCCATTGTAGAGGGAAGCGTTAAGTGGTAGTTTGATCCAGAGGCTCCTCTCCCGTGTTGCTGTGGTCAGGGTTTGCCCCGTGACAGTTTGCACGTGGTGAGAAGAGCAGTGCTCGGAGCAGCTTACTCAGCATGAGGCGGTGTTGAATGGAAAATGCCTGAATCACAGCTTTTCAAAGCTGATGTTAATAAAGAAATGCACGTTGTTCTTATGAATTGTTTATCTGGTTCCTGAAGTAGTTTTCCCTTCTCTTACTTTTTTTTTTAATAACAAATCTTCTAGTATTTCCTCAGACAAGGGAAGATCTCAGAAAACTCCAACTTCTCCCCTATCTCCAAGTTCCCAGAAATTGTTGCAGTTTGACCTTCCAGGAACTTCATTAGAAAGGTCTAAGTCCTCAGTTGTAGTGCCTCCAACTCTAACAGGATTTAAGCCGAATGCAGCTTTTCCTGATACCAACATGGCTGCCAGCAGAGCAGCTATGGAGATGACTTCAACACCAGGCAAGTTGACCCGTGCCATTGTGAATTAAAAAATAAGATTTATTTTTTAAAAATTTCTTTCAGTTGAATCATAAGGGAAAGTTTTTTTTTTTAATGAGCGATTTCTCTCTGAAGTATTAAACAGAAACTGTGCAGGGGAATAAATATTTAGAAGCATGGGAGATTCAGTAGTGGTGGTTTTCCTCATCTTGCCAGCGTTAGCAAAAGCACATTGAAAAGTGTGTGCTGTGGAAGGACTCCTAAGCGTTTACAGGTATATGTGTATGTATACACCCATGCATGAGCATCCCCCCACCCCACACACACGCAAAAGAAGTAACTATTAAAATACATTGTACTCAGAAGTTACTGTCTTTGTTTTTGGCTTTTAAATGAGAAATGAATTTTAGAAATTCGAGATATAACTTAATTTCACGTTCACCTCTACATTTGGCAATTGTTATGCCCTCCAGGTTCGCAGCGCTTTTCCCCTGCTGGCCTCCAGCATCGCATGGCAGCTGAGCTGAGTTACCTGAGTGCCATCGAGGAGTCTGTGCGCCAGCTCTCCGACATAGAAAGGGTGAGAGGCATTTCGCTTGCTCAGCAAGAGAGTGTCTCTCTGGCTCAGATCATAAAGGTATTTGTGGGGTTTGCTGCTTTAGTTCTCTGTGTTTTTTTCTCTTTTCTCTGCTATTTAAAATAGTCTCAATGATGAGTTAAAAAACTTAGTGGGCGGTCACTAATTTTGATGAATGATAAATGGTTGATATCTGTCCCGTTTACTGTCTTTTAGGATTTAATTGGTTGCTTCAAAAGATTTGTGTTAAGACACTAGCATTGTATTTAATAGTCACTGTGTTGTAATAGTTTATTATCTTAGAATTAATGGTTGATCATTTCTTTCTCATGAAGGCACAGCAGCAACGCCACGAAAGAGACTTGGCTCTTTTGAAATTGAAGGCCGAACAAGAGGCTCTGGAGTGTCAGCGACAATTAGAAGAAACCCGAAACAAAGCATCTCAGGTAACTTACTTTGTAGCAAGTACTAGCTGTTAAGCCTGAATTTGTATCTTTGAAATCATTTTAGTGTTTTTTAAATTATATGGGAGTAAAAAAGAAAATATGTAAAAGTACCACGTGGGTTAATTTCATGTCATTTGATTCTTGTAGCAACGTTGTGAGATTAAGTATTCAGGATTTAGCCCCAATTTAATAAGTGGTACATAGTGATTACTTATCTACAGACACATCAACGCATTGGAAGTGCAGTTAAGGTGGACTCCAGTGGTGATTTTAAGACTCCAAATTTTAAATGATTTTGAGACATGAGTACTGGGTAGTAGTCAAGTGGTTTTTTTCATAATACATTTGCTCTGTGAAACAGATGTACAAATTTACAAATTGTGTGATATGACAGGAGTTCTCTCTCACCCTCTTTGTGCGCAGGTCCATGCAGAGTCATTGCAGCAGGTGGTTAAATCACAGCGGGATGTGACCGAAGTCCTGCAGGAAGCAACTTGTAAAATAGCTGCTCAGCACACAGAGGCCGCGCGCCTCACCACGGACGCAGCGCGCCAGATCTGCGAGGTCAGAGCCACTGAGGACTCTTTTCTTCGTAGTTCTTTTCGTAATTCTTTTTAGTTGATCTGAGTAACTTTGGCCTTTTACTTCAGTGTCTTGTACATTTGAGTGTATAGAGGCAGAAAAATAAGATGAACTCTAAATGGAGTAAGCTTTTAAAAAAAATATTGATTTTACTGATGAGTAATGTAGAAATAACAACATGCACTCACTTTAAGTATAGTTTGAGGACTTTAAAGAAATATGTAGTTACCTATTTATATTTCTTTTTTTTTTAAACGTTCTCTTAGTTTTTTTTTTTTTTAAGATTTTATTTATTTATTTTTTTTAGAGAGGGAAGGGAGGGAGAAAGAGAGAGAGAGAAACATCAATGTGCGGTTGCTGGGGGACATGGCCTGCAACCTAGGCATGTGCCCTGACTGGGAATCGAACCTGCGATGCCTGGTTCGCAGCCTGCGCTCAATCCACTGAGTTACGCCAGCCAGGGCCTGTAGTTACCTATTTATATTTCTATACCTTATCCATCCATGCCTGTAAACACCACTGTAATCACCACTACCAGCACTCCGAAAAGCACCCTCAGGCCCCTTCATAGCCGTTCCCCAGCTCTAGCCGCAGGGAGCCACAGATCTGCTTCATGTGAAGATGTTGGATCTTCACCCAGAGTGGTGGTACTGCCCCCTGCTGTACCGAGGATAAAGCTGGAAATAGTGTTACTGCTGTCTCCATAGAGGGTATCATAATGGATAGATACAGTTCCAGTTTATGTTAGCAGTTACTGCTTAGGGTTGCTTGTGAAATGATTGTTATTAAAAACTCATGGACCCACTGCACGTTTGATACTATGGGACTGTGCAAATAAGTGTAAAGTAGTGTCTTTTTTCTCGAAAATTTTAGACAACGTTAACAAAGATGTCAAAAACACTTCAAGCCGTCAGTGCACCAATTGGAAAAATGCAAAATGAGTAATACGTGCAGCAGCGGCACTGCTGGCTGAGCGGGGGAATGTGCTGCACGTTGTTGCTCAGAAAAGGCGCAGAGAGGAAGTAGTGATTGAATCGATTGTTGAAGAAAGATTTAATTTTTGGTTTACTATGGCTCATTATATGACTTGAAGGTTTTCTGTCTAATTTATAGATTTATATCTGGGTGAAACCTTAGAAATTATGCTGGATATATCTCTCTATTTTTGTAAGGAAGCTGTTAAGACTTAAAAAGTCTAAATGACTTGCTCACAATATTTCACCTATTATTGCAAAATTTGCTCCCTCTCAGTCCAGCAGTCTTTGGAAGACACTCTGTTCTCAGTTTTTCATCTACTTTTTTGCCTTGTGGATTTTCATATTTAGATGGCAGAGTTGACTCGAACTCACATCTCAGATGCCATTGCTGCTTCTGGAGCTCCCCTAGCAGCGCTGTATGACCACCAGCGGCAACATGCTCCAGACTTCGTGAAACAACTGAGGACCAGAGCCGAAACAGACAGGTTAATATTCAGCCCTCATCAGATACGTAGTGGATATCTGCTGTGTCCCCGGCACTGTTGTGTGCTGGGAACATGGCTCTGGGCACAGAGCCCGGAGGGGAAGGTCGGCATTGTCAAATAGTCACTCAGGAGAATGAGCGCTGGAAGCCGAGGTGGGTGTTCATGGAGTAAAGGAACGTTGTCTCTGAGGCCTACAACAGAGGAATTTGAAGAGCCCGTCATGGGGGTCCGGGAAGGTTTTCCTCAGGAAGTGAAATGAAGTTTGGGGAGATACAGTGATGGAAAGGAGCCGTGACGTAAAGCGGGTGAGGGGTGGAGAGGTCAGCACGTGTGAGCGTAGGACGAGAAAAGGAAGGAAGACCAATGGGACTGGAGGCAGAGAGCAGGTGGGAACACGGTGGGAGGCGGTGCAGGGATCAGATCGTGGCAGAGCCTCGCGGACCTTCAGGGCTCGTTTATTCCAGGGCACTGAGAAGTCGTGGGGGAGTTTTTACGTGGGGCTGGGTGCTGTGGTCACGGTCGCGTGTGTGCTTTTGCATCTCATTTTGGCTGTCTCTAATTCATAGATTTTAAGTCTGTTCACGTTCATTGATACTTGGGGTGATTTTTGCTTATTTTTCATAATAAAGCAGAGGTACTCTTTAATATGTTATTTCTATGAATGAATGCCTTCAAATACCTTGTAAGTTATTCCATAATTCCTGTTCATTCCAGGTTTTATCTCAGTATTAATGTTGAGCAGTATTTAAAATCTTACTCTTGTTAAAGACTTTAAATGTTTAATCAGTTTTTATTTTCTTTGTAGGAAAAGTCAATCTATTTTACTCTCTCACAGTAAAGAAGGGACCCCTGACTCAAAGCACCAGAAATACTCTCCTTCATATGATAGTTATTCTGAGTCTTCAAGGTACAAGAATCACGACAGAAGGTAAAAAGAGTTCAATGTAGTCAAGTCTGATAAATGGCTGAGAAATTGCTTTTTTTTTTTTTTAACTTCTTACTCTGATTTATTTAAATGAAATAATATCTTCCCTTCAGAGTTCTGGCTTCCCCATTTAATTAGCTGATTTATTAGTTGTTTCATGTAACAATATAGCTGTTATTCCTTGAACACCTATATTGATTGTATAAGCACTATAGTTTTTTTAATACTTAATCTTTCATCCAGATTACCCTATTGTTAGCATTTTACTACATTTGCTTTAGCGAGTAGAACTTTTACAAGGCGATAGAGGTCAGCACCATCTAGTGATGCAGATTTTCAATTGGATTTGGCAGTTAGAGTTCAGGCAGAGTTTGTAAGAACAGTCCCAGCAGAGTGGCTGTGGGGGAAGCATACCGCAGTGAGTCGTGGTGTTGGTGAAGGGTAAGGAAGTGGGAACAGCAAGTAGAAGCCCCTTTCCCCAGTCGGTTGCTTTAAAACAAAAGGAAATGTGGGTATGCCTGCCTGAGAATAGTGCTTGCTCATTATGACAATTTAAACTTGAAACCTTCCTCTCTCCGACTCATCTTTTCTAAAAGTTTCTTCTCAGACTTATGTCTAGTTATTATTTTTATGTTTTACATTACATCTTTCCTCATTTTATATCTTGATCATAAGCCCCATTCCCTTAACCAAATAAGTTTACTTTGAAGTTACGATTCTTATTGTTGCTTTTGTTTGTTTGTTTCTATAATATTCATAAACAGAAGTAGTAGTGGTAGCAGCCGTCAGGAAAGTCCTTCAGTTCCATCTTCTAAGGAACATGAGAAGAAACTTCACAGTGGAAAGATGGAGAGTTCTATTGATGAACAGGTTCAGACGGCTGCAGATGATTCTCTGCGAAGTGATAGTGTGCCATCTCTTCCCGATGAGAAAGGTAACTTCCTCTCACATATTTGTGTAATTACTTGTTTGGGGAGGCTTCCAGAACCCTTTGAGATGTTTGTGACTGAGCTAGTTAATGTAGTTACACATGATCATAGTGAAGACAGTGTTGTACATCTGATAGTAATGTGTCCAGGGGAGATGGTTCTAAGGACACACACCATGCTGGTAATCCTCGCCAATGTTTCATATGATTGTGCGCCACGATCCTAAGCGGGGGCAGAACTAAATTTAGGACAGTGTTGGTGCGAATGACAAATATACACTCCACACTGAAAAACTAATTTTGTCCTATTATAGATATGTAACATAAGCATTAAAAGGATACATTATTAGAACTTTACATGTTAAACAATATAAGAATATAATTTCTTATGCATAATGACGTCAGCTACAATAATTGTATTAAAATTCATTACTCAACTCTATTTCTAGATCATAAACAAAAGCTGTATTCCTAGCAAATCACAGATAGTAAATAACAGAGAAAACAGAATTTGGCAATAAATGATACCTTTAAGACATGAAGTCATAATATTATTCCATTCTAGAAATTTACTTTTTTTTTTTTTAAGATTTTATTTATTTATTTTTAGAGAGGGAAGGGAGGGGGGGAGAGAGAGAGAAAGAGAGAGAGAGAGAGAGAGAGAGAGAGAGAGAGAGAGAGAGACATCAGTGTGCAGTTGCTGGGGGACATGGCCTGCAACCTAGGCATGTGCCCTGACTGGGAATCGAACCTGCGATGCCTGGTTCGCAGCCCGCGCTCAATCCACTGAGCTACACCAGCCAGGGCAAAATTTACTTTTATTTAAAATTTTCTTTTACTTTTTTTATTAGTTTACTTTTTTTTGTATTTTTTCCCCATTACCATTTATCTCCCCCGTACCCTCTTCCACCTCAACACACCCACCTGCCCCCTTGCGGTTACCACACTGTGGTCCATGTCCATGAGTTCTTTTTCTTCTTTGTTTGATCCCTCCACCCCCTTCCACCCACCCAGAACTGTCAGCCTGTTCTCTGTGAGTCTGTCTCTTTTTCCTTGTTAGTTCAGCTTGTTCATTAGATTCCACATGTGGGTGAGATCATATGGTAGTCGTCTTTCTCTGACTGGCTTATTTCACTTAGCATGATGTTCTCCAGGTCCATCCACACTGTCACAAAGGGTAAGATTTTCTTCTTTTTTATGGCAGAGTAAAATTCTATTGTGTAAATGTCTCATAGCTGTTTTGTCCATTCATCTACTGATGGTACTTGGGCTTTTTCCATATCCTGACTATTGTAAATAATGCTGCAGTAAACATAGGGTGCATACATTCTTTCAGATTAGTGTTTCGAGTTTCTACAGATGAATTCCCAGAAGCGGAATTTGCTGTGTTCCACTGCGTGTAACTGGCCCTTACATTTAAGGCCAGTTACATTTTTTGAGGTACCTCCATACCGCACTCCACAGTGGCTGTACCCGTCTGCATTCCCACTAGTGCACACAGGTTCCCTTCCTTCACATCCTCGCCAGCACCTGTTTGTTGATATGTTAATGACAGCCATTCTGACAGGTGTGAGGTGATACCTCATTGTGGTTTTAATTTGCATTTCTCTGGTGATCAGTGACGTTGAGCATCTTTTCACATGCCTATTGGTCATCTGTATGTCCTCTTTGGAGAATTGTCTATTCAGGTCCTCTGTCCATTTTTTAATTGGATTATTTTAGGCTTTTTTGGTGTTGTATAAGTTCTTTATGAATTTTGAATATTAACCCCTTATCAGATGTATCATTGGAGAATATGTTCTTCCATTCAGTGGGTTGTCTTTTCATTTTGTTGATGGTTTCCTTTGCCATGCAAAACTTTTTAGTTTGATGTAGTCCTATTTGTTAATTTTTTCTTTTGTTTCCCTTGCCTGAGGAGATATATCAGAAAAAATATTGCCATGAACAATGTGTCCAGGATTTTACTGCCTGTGTGGTCTTCTGGAATTTTTATGCTTTCAAGTCTGATACTTAAGTCTTGAATCCATTTTGAGTTTATTCTTGTGTGTGGTGTAAGAAGGTGGTTAGTTTAATTTCTTTTTGCAGATACCTGTCCAGTTTTCCAACACCATTTATAGAATAAACTATCTTTTTTTAAGTATATTTTATTGATTATGCTATTTCAGTTGTCCCATTTTTTCCCCTTTATCCCCCTCCCACCAGCATTCCCCACCACCCCCTTAGTTCATATCTGTGGATCGTACATGTAAGTTCTTTGGTTTCTCCATTTCCTATACTATTCTTAACCTCTCCCTGTCTATCATATCTGTGGATCGTACATGTAAGTTCTTTGGTTTCTCCATTTCCTATACTATTCTTAACCTCTCCCTGTCTATCTCGTACCTACCATTTATGCTTCTTATTCCCTGTACCTTTTCCCTCATTCTCCCTTGTCCCCTTCCCCGCTGATAACCCTTTATGTGATCTCCATTTCTGTGATTCTGTTCCTGTTCTACTTCTTAGTTTGATTTTGTTTTTGTTTCTTTAGGTTCAGTTGTTGATAGTTGTGAGTTTGTTGTCATTTTACTGTTCATAGTTTTGATCATCATCTTTTTCTTAGATAAGTCCCTTTAACATTTCATATAAAAAGGGTTCGGTGATGATGAACTCCTTTAACTTGACCTTATCTGGGAAGCACTTTATCTGCCCTCCCATTCTAAATTATAGTTTTGATGGATAGAGTAATCTTGGATGTAGGTCCTTTCCTTTCATGACTTGGAATACTTCTTTCTAGCCCTTTCTTGCCTGTAAGGTTTTTTTGCAGAAATCAGCTGATAGTTTAGTGGGAACTCCTTTGTAGGTAATTGTCTCCTTTTCTCTTGCTGCTTGTAAGATTCTCTCCTTGTATTTAATCTTGGATACTATAATTATGATGTGCCTTGGTATGTGCCTCCTTGGGTCCAATTTCTTTGGGACTCTGAGCTTCCTGGGCTTCCTGGAACTCTGTTTCTTTAGCCAGTTAGGGGAAGTTCTCCTTCATTACTTTTTCAAGTAAGTTTTTAATGTCTTGCACTTCCTCTTCTCCTCTGGCAACCCTATGATTTCGATGTTGGAACGTTTAAAGTTGTCCTGGAGGTTCCTAAGCCTCTCGTCATTTTTTTGAATTCTTGTTTCTTTATTCTGTTCTGGTTGAATATTTACTTCTTCCTTCTGTTCCAAATTGTTGATCTGAGTCCCAGTTTCCTTCCCTTCACTGTTGGTTCCCTGTGTAGTTTTCTTTATTTCACTTTGCATAGCTTTCACTTCTTCCTCTATTTTGCATCCGTACTCAGTAATTTCTGTGAGCGTCCTGATAACCAGTATTTTGAACTATGCATCTGATGGGTTGTCTATCTCCTTGCTTAGTTCTTTTTCTGGAGTTTTGATCCATTCTTTCATTGGAGCCATATTTCTTTGTCTCTGTGCACCTCTTAACACTGTAAAGGGCGGAGGCTTAGGTATTCACCAGGGCGAGGCAACCCATGTTGCTGCATTGTGGCGCTGTATGTGGGGGAGGGGTCAGAGAGGGAACAGTGCCGCTTGCTGGGCCCGCTTTCAGTCACTTCCCCTGTTACCCACAAGCAAATTGGGCCCTTCTGGTTCTGATTTCTGGGTGGGTGGGTTTGTGTACGTTCTAAGACCCTGTGGGTCTTCTCCAATGGACTCACCTGTAAGGCTCAGAGTTTCTCCCGTTGCCACAACCCCCACAGGTTTTTGCAACCAGAGGTTTTGAGGCTTTATTTCCCTGCACTGGAACCCTTGGTTTCACAGTCTGTCTCAACCCCCAGTTGTTTCTCCCAGCTTATCTGCACACAGATGTGGGGCCCCTGGTCCTCCAGCCACCGCCTTGCAGCACATCCTCTCCACCCTGACTGCCTGTCTCCTCCCCTCCTACTGGTCTGGATGAATGTTTCTTCTTTAACTCCTTGGTTGTCAGACTTCCATACAGTTCAATTTTCTGGCAGTTCTGGTTATTTTTGTTTTTAAATTTGTCCTTTTGGCTGTACAAGGAAGCAAAGCATATCTACCTAACATCTCCATCTTGGCTGGAAGCCTCTAGAATAAACTATTGTTAGCCCATTGTAAGTTTTTGCCTCCTCTGTTGTCTAATATTAATTGACTATAAAGGCAGGGGTTTGTTTCCGGTCTCTTTATTCTCTTCCATTGACTGTATGTCTGTTTTTTATGCCAGTATCATGCTGTTTTGATGACTGGGACCATATAGTATAGTTTAATATTAGGCAGTGTATTTCCTCCAATTTTGTTCTCCTTTCTCAAGAGCGCTATTGCTATTCGGTGTCTTTCGTGGTTCCATATACATTTTTGGAATATTTTTTCTCCTATGAAATGTGCCATTGGTATCTTGATAGGAATTGTGTTGACTCTGTAGGTTGCTTTTGGAAGTGTGGACATTCTAATGATGTTAATCTTCTTATCTTTGAACACTATGTACGCTTCTACTTATTTTTATCTTCTTCGGTTTCTTTCTTCAGTGCCTTATAATTTTTTTAGTACAGATCTTATATTTTTGGTTAAATTTATTCCAACATATTTTATTCTTTTAAAGCAATTGTGAATGGGATTGTTCTCTTAATATCCCTTTCTCATAGTTCATTGTTAACGCGTAAAAATGTAACTGTATTCTGGGTGTTGATTTTGTATCCTAAATTCATTTATCAGTTCTTGTAGTTTCTGGTGGAATCTCTAGCATTCATGATACAGTATCATGTCATCTGCAAATAATGACAATTTTATTTCTTCCTTTCCAGTTTGGATGCCTTTTATTTCTTCTTGTCTGATTGCTGTGGCTAGGACTTCTAGTGCTATGTTGAATATCAGTGGTAAAAGTGAACATTCCTTTCTTATTCTGTCTTAAGGGAACGCTTGCCCATGGAATGTGATGCTGGTGGTGGGTTTGTCATATATGGCCTTTCTTATATTGAGGTATGTTCTCTCTATTTTCACTTTGCCGAGAGTTTTTATCATAAATGGGTTCTGGATTTTATCACATGCTTTTTCTGCATCTATTGATATGATCATGTGGTTTTTACCCTTCGTTTTGTTTATGTGGTGTGTCAAGTTCATTGATTTGTGAATATTGTACTAACCTTGCATCCCCAGAATAAATCCCTCGTGGTAAATTATCTTTTTGCTGTATTTAGTTTGCTGATATTTTGTTGAGGATTTTAGCATCTGAGTTCATCAGGAATATTGGCCTATAATTTTCTTTCTTTGTAGTGTCTTTTTCTGGTCTTAGAATTAGGATAATGCTGGCCTTGTAAAATGAACTTGAGAGTCTTCCCTGCTCTTGAATGTTTTGGAATAATTTGAGGAGAGGTGTTAATTCTTCTTGGGATGTTTGATAACATTCACCTGTGAAGGCATCCAGTCCAGGGCTTTTGTTCGTTAGAAGTTTTTTTGATTACTGCTTCAGTTTCACTAGTTGTTATCTGTCTATTCAGATTCTCTGATTTACTTTCGGAAGATTATATGTTTCTAGGAATTTACTTATTTTGTCCAGGTTGTCCAGTTTGTTGGCACATAGTTGTTCATAATATTTTCTTACAATCCTTTGTATTTTTTTGGTGCCAGTTGCTACTGCTCCTCTTTCATCTCTGATTTTATTTATTTGGTGCCTCTCTTATTTTTTCTTCATGAGTCTGGGTAAAGGTTTGTCAATCTTGTTTACCTTGTCAAAGAATCAGCTCTTGGATTTATGATTCTTGTATTTTTTTAGACTCAATTTCATTTATTTCTTCTTTGATCTTTATTTCCTTTCTTATACTCAATTTGGGCTTTGTTTGTTGTTCTTTTTCTAGTTCCTTTAAGTGTAAAGTTAGATGGTTATTTGAGCTTTTTCTTGTTTCTTCAGATAGGCCTAGACTGCTATAAATTTCCCTCTTAAGACTTCTTTCCCTGTGTCTCACAGATTTTGGGTTGTTGTGTTCTCATTTTCATTTGTTTCAAGGTATCTTTGGATTTCTTCCTTGAACTCATCATTAACTCATTCATTGTTTAAAAACATGTTATTCAGTTTTTATTCAGTTCATGTTATCCATGTCTTTGTGTATTTTGCAGTTTTCTTCTTGTGATTGCTTTCTGGTTTCATAGCATTGTGGTCAGAGAAGATGCTTGATATGATTTAAATGTTCTTAAGTTTGTTGAGCCGTGTTTTGTGCTCTAACACAGAGTGTTCCGTGTGTACCTGAAGAGAATGTGCATTTTGCTGCTGTGGGGTGAAGTGCTCTGAAGATGTCAGTGAATCTGTCTGGTCTCTTGTGTTGTTTTAAGGCTGCCGTCTCCTTGTTGATTTTTGTCTGGAATCTATCCATTGAAGTCACTGGAGTGTTAAAATCCCTAATTATGAGTATTTCTGTCCATCTCTCTCTTTATGATCATCAGGATTTGCTTCACATACTTAGGTACTCCTATGTTGGGTGCATTAAAATGTTTACTAGGGTTATATCCTCTTTTTGGATTGTTCCCTCGTCCGTTATGTAGCATCCTTTATTGCTTACTATAGCCTTGGTTTAAGAGTCTATTTTGTCTGTAAAAGTATTGCTACCCCAGCTTTTTTTTCTTTTCATTTGCATGAAATATCTTTTTCCGTCTATCCCTCTATGTTTACTGTGTGTGTATCTTTCTTCCTGAGGTGGGTCTCTCAAAGACATTGTATTTACGGATCTTGTCATTTTATCCATTCAGCTACTCTGTGTCTTTTGATTGGAGCATTTAAGCCATTTACATTTAAAGTAATTATTGGAATATATGTATTTATTACTATTTTATTCTTTTAACTATGTTCTTCTGGTTTTTTTCTCTGTCTTTTCCTTTTTCTCTGTCTTTTTCCCTTTCTTTTTTGTTCTTTCTTCTTTTTCTTCTTCTACCAAGCCCTTTAACATTTGCTGAAATACTGTTTCAGTGGCAGCAAACGCCATTAGCTTTTTCCTGTCTGGTGATCTCTGTCTCTCCTTCAGTTTCAGAGGCGGCCGTCCTCGGCTGCAGGCCCGTGCTTCTTATCACTCTGAATATTGTATGCCACTCCCTCTGGCCTGAAGTGTTTCTGTTGAGAAATCAGATGACAGTCTCATGGGAGGTCCCTTGTAGGTAACTAACTGCTATTTTCTTGTAACTTTCAAGATTCTCTTCCTTGTTTTTAGGCTTTGTTGTGTTAATTATGATGTGTCTTGGTGTGGGCCTCTTTGGGTCCATCTTGTTTGGGATTCTGCACTTCCTGGACTTGTGCGTGTGTTTCTTTTACCAAGTTAGGGGAGTTTTTGATCATTATATCTTCAAATGGATTCTCAATCCCTTGATTTCTCTCTTTACCCTCTGGTATCCCTATGATGAGGGTTATATTATGCTTCATGATGTCCCAAAGGTCCCTTAAACTATCCTCACTTTTTAAAGTTTTTTTCTATTTGTTGCTCTGATTGGGTGTTTTTTTTTCCTACCTTTTCTTCCAAATCACTGGTTCAGTCCTCTCCTTCATCTAACCTACTCTGTACTCCTGTCCGTGTATTATTCAGATTGCATTCTTTAGTTCTTTTTTTTTTTTTAAGCTTATCAATTTAATTTTGCTTTTCTTTTTTAAAGATTTTATTTATTTATTTTTAGAGAGGGAAGGGGGGAGGGGGGGGAGAGAAACATCAATGTGCGGTTGCTGGGGTAATGGCCTGCAACCTAGGCATGTGCCCTGACTGGGAATCGAACCGCGATGCCTGATTTGCAGCCCGCGCTCAATCCACTGAGCTACGCCAGCCAGGGCTGCATTCTTTAGTTCTTACTGGTCCCCTTTTATGTTTTCTATGCCTTTTTTCATGCTGTAGAGCATTTTTAAAACATTACTTTGAAATCTATATCTAATAAATTTCTTGCTTCCATTTCGTCTAGCTCTTCCTCTGGAGAATTCTCTTGTTCTTTCATTTGGCTTCCTCTTTGTGTTTGTTCCTGTGTATTAGGTAGTGATGCTGGCCTGTGTCATACAATGCCTGTGACTGACCCTGGGTAGCCTGTTTGGAGCTGTCAGCGATCCACAGCTTGTGGCTCTCTCTATGGGGCCTGGGTACATGCAGAAAAAAACCAATCTGCACGCCAAGGCCAGCTTTTACCAGCATGAGCCTGGGGGACAGTCAGCTAAAGTCTCAAAGCACCCAGAGATCAGCCTCTGCCTTCAAGCTGTCTGTTAGGCTTAATCACTAAAAGTGCCCCCAGCTGTACTTCTCAGCAAGGCTTAAGCCTAACAGGGTAGGGCGAGAGGAATCCTGTGGGTGGGGCTATTGCCTCCCCTCAGGCTGATGCCTCATAGAGGGGAGTGCTCTGCCTGAGAAAGATGGTTTCTGCAGTATGGGAAATGACTGAGCACAGGGATTCTGGCAGTTGACCCTTCAGCTCTCTCCCCAGAGCCACCAACCCCAGACTCTCCTCACATGGCTCTAGTCTACAGTGCCCTCCCTCTGCTGGAGCCCAGGGTAAGTGGCTGCGAACAAAAATGTGTGCGTTGGCCCTTTAAGAAGGTAGCTGTGTCTCTAGCCGTCTCATCCTGGTAGACAGAAACCCCTGCTGCTTTCACAGCCAGATGTTATGCGGATGCTTTTTCTGGTTCTGGGGCTCTAGACTGGGGAGCCTGTCTTGGGGTTTAGACCCCACACTTCTCAGGGGGTTTCCTCTGGTCACTGAAATATTCCTCCAAAACTTAGGCTGCTGCCTGTGGGAGCCCAGCCAGCCCTCTCGCACTGCAGCACTTCCTGCTAGCCTCGATGTGGTGACGTGGATTCTTCTGTAAGTCCCTGGTTATAAGGCTTCTCTCCAGCTAGTGTTCAATTGGTTATTCAGGATGATTTTTCTTTTATGTAGTTTAATTTCAGTTTGGTTTAGGGAGGAGGTTTAGGGTAGCTTCTACCTACTCTGCTGCCATCTTGGATCTCTCTAGAATTTATTTTTTAAATAATTGGCTCTTAAGTGTGGTGTTTTTGATTGACAGTCTAGAACCTTAGCCTTCTAAGCAGGATGGGCAAGATAGTCTTTGGAGTCCAAGAAGAAAATATTTAATTTTTGTCATCCTTTAAAAATATTTTTTGTGCATTTTGTAGTGAACATTATATATGGATATGGCAGTCTCTGGTTATGGCAGCCCTGGCTGATTAACATAGATCTTGGTACCTAGAAGTGGGGTGCTGTCATGACAAATATTAAAAATGTGGAAGTGGCTTTAGGACTGGCTAATGAGTAGAGGCTAGAAGTTTTAGGGTGCTTGCTGGAAAAAACCTACATTGCCTTGCAGATCTCTTGGAAGGATAATGGACATTAAAGGTGATTCTGATGAAGTGTGATGAAGTTGGAAATCAGGAAAGTGTTGGAAGCTGGAGAAAAAGTGGTCCTTGTTATAAAGTGGCAGAGAACTTGACTGAACTGTGTTCTAGAGTTTTGTGGAAAATGGAAGTTATAGGTGATAAACTTGGATATTTAACTGAGGAAATTTCTGAGCCATGTGTTGAAGTCATGGCCTCTTTTCTCCTTATTGCTTAGAGTAAAATGTGAAAGGTGAGATAAATTTGAAAGGTGAGAAAGGAATTTTTAAACAAAAAGGAATCAGAACTTGAAGGTTTGGAAAACTCTCAGGCAATCGATGTTGTAAAAAAAATGAGAAAATAGGATCTGGAGAGAACACTAAGGGTGTGGCTCGACTGTCACTCGATTAAGAGATACCCATGGATTTAATCAGCCATCCGTCTAGTCAGAAGCCAGGAAGAGATGGGATTATACCAGCAGAGACACTGCTAATTTGGATTGAAGTGCAAGAGATGAGATGAAATTTAGGAAGGCTTTCAGACTTCTGGGATTCTCTGTGATGAGACAGCGGAGCTATCCTGCTTTGAACATGCCTTGTCCTTCAGGAAAGCCAAGGAACAATCCAGAGGGTGATTCACATACCAAGAGGCTCAGAGCATGCAGGCCCGGGTGACAAGCCTGTCTGTTACTGGTTTCAGAGGGTGGGGCTGCCACCTTTAAGTTGTCCAGGCTGCCCCTGCCCAGGGCCTCAGGAGCAAAGCCAATTCCAATGGCAGAGGGGGTGCAGCTGCTTCTTAGGGGTGAGGGGACAGAGCCACCTCAGTTGGCCTGGAAAGCATGGCTGCCACCTCAGTGGGCTTGGAGGGCTGAACATGGAGCCAAGGAGGATTATTCTTGAGCCTTGAAATCTAATGGAATTTGCCGTACTAGGTTTTGGATTTGCTGGAGACCTATTACCTCTTTCTTTCCGATTTTTCCCTTTTGAAATAGGATTGTCTATTCTATACTTATCACACCATTGTATTTTGGAAGCACATAACTTGTCTTGTTTCACAGGTTCATAGCTGGAGGTGTCCCAGGATGGAATGTAGCCTGTGACAAATGAATCTAACTGTGTTACAAATACATGGCATAACCACACTGGAGGGGTGGAGGGAAAAGGAACTGACCTAAGTAACACTGGAGAGTGATAGTTTGTAGTGGAAATTGTAAGCCTAACTACAAAAATGACAGTATACATACACTTTCCCCCCACCCACAGGGGTACAGGCAGACAGGTCTTTACATATATTTTGGGGTTGAACAAATAAGTATGTAAATAGTTGTTGGATGGTGGGATCCAGATTTCTCAGTGTTGAAGAGGGAAGCCATAGATACACGAGAAAGGAAGAGTAGAATGAACCATGGCATTGAGTTAGTTAGAAACGTCATTATGAATGACTGCATTTGGAGGGGTGGGTACAGGAAAGAGTCTGTGTAGTGAGGGTGTGCAGCTGGGTTATTACACATGCATATGACACGTAGCTCTGCCCAATGATGGGATGAGGAGACGAGAGGACCCCAGTCGTGACAACCAGTGCGCTGGTTGTGGTTTCTAAGTGTTCTCCAATGAAAGAAACTAGGGCTCTCCAGAGAAATGACTGATTTTAGGACTGGGCAGGGAAAACAGAAGATGAGCTGGGAGCGTCCTGTAGTATCCGAAGCTACGGGTGTTCAGTGACTAAAGGGTCGTTGGGAGGTGGCATCTGAAAGGCATGCGGGAGCCAGCTTAAAAGAGCTGTCGTGTTTTTTAATTAAGCATAGAATCAATGAATTATAAATTTTTTTAATTTGTATTTCTGTGATTGCTAGTAATGTTAAACTTCTTTTTTTTACTATATTTTGTATATTTATGTTTGCTTTGTGAAGCATCCGATTATGGTCATTTCTCACTTTTCTATAGGGTATTAGTTTTCCAATTGGTTTGTAAGAGCTGTTTGAAGTACACTGCACTTTTACCATATTTCTTGTACTAATTTTTTTAGATATTTTAGTTTTTTCCTTGTTTGTAAGTGAATTTGAATTTTATTTCCTGCTTACTGCTAGTGATTAGTTATGTGAATTGTTATCTTGTCCCATAAAGAGGCAGTGAGCACTACGAATTGAATTCCTACTGAAGACTGTTACAGTGATAACATCTCTGTATTCTTTTAGATTCAGCTTCTATTGCAACAGAATGTTCCCTGAAATTTGATGAGTCCATGACGGAAGATGAAATAGAAGAAAAGTCATTCCGATCTCTACTCCCGTCCGAGAGCCACCGCAGATCCAACATGGAGCGGAGGAGAGGCCGTCAGGACGACTCTGATGAGGAGACCTCCCCGGAAAAGACTGCGCTGTCTTCCGCCAAGGTGGGCGTCGCTGTGCCTGGGCAGGTGCTTCACGAGTGGTTGTGAGGGCGCTTTCGCAAAGCTCTGAGGGTACACTTTGTACTTGAATTCAGCTATCAGCCACCAAACGATTTCCTTAAGTTACCAATTTTATATTTTACTTTTTCTTTAAAGTCTGGCTTTGCCTTCCTTATAAAGTAGAATACAAACTTATTCCTTAAGGCCTTTGAGGATTTGAGCCAGAGTTATCTGTAGCTTTTTTACTTGCTTCACTCTTTAAAAACTTTATTCTATTTAAAAATTTGTATGAATATCATTCTTACTAAATGGTAAGCTTTTTGGATAACAGGGACAAATTTTTACCGTATTTTATGTGCCTGGGACACTATCAGCCTTACAGTAGTTGTTTGTTAAAATTTTAATGACTGAATAAATTAACAGATGAATGTTATTCTCTCTCATGTGCCTTTTTTGAAGGATGTTTTATAGATGATTGGCAACATTTCTAATTTATGTAATTTTTATTGATACAGTTTTTTTATAAGTGCATACCTCTTTTTCCTTTTTGTTTTTGCATACCTCTTTTAATGAAGTTAATTACATTCCAAAAGCTTAGATGATGATCAACTCAAAGTAAACTCTCTCCATAGGAGCTGAGCATGCCGTTCTCAGGAGGACAAGATAGCTTTTCTAAGTTTACGATGGAGATGGTCCGACAGTACATGAAAGAAGAGGAGATGAGGGCGGCTCACCAGTCCTCGCTCCTGCGGCTCCGTGAGAAGGCCTTGAAGGAGAAAACCAAGGCTGAGTTAGCCTGGCTGGAGCACCAGAAAAAGTAAGTTCTCTCATGAACATAGTTTGTACTGTTTAATTTCTCCTTCCATTAAAAGGACATGGTTTGTTTTTAAAGATGTTTTTATTTCCTAATTTAATTTAATTTACCCAGTTTCAGAAACTAATAGGCGGCCATCCTTGAATCACTTGCTTTCAAGACCTCCTGTTCATATAACATTGTCTTTGCATTTCTCTTTTATCACTTAACAGAGTCTTAACGTTATTTTATACTTAATTCCCTTATTTTGTTGTAACTTTCTCAAAGCAGTTTTCTCTGTAAAGGGCACAGGCTAGGGTCCACCTGTATTACACAGGCAGGAAGGTAGTTGTTAGGAGGGAACTACTACATGCAGCCACTGCTCTCCCCATTTGTTCCCATTTGGAAAAGTTGAATTGGCTTAGAGACTTGGGCGGTCGGAATTGTTGACATTAGAATAGAAATGTAATCTAATCTTTGTCTCAATGGGAAATATTTGCAGACATCTACGAGACAAAGGAGAAGATGATAAAATGCCCCCTCTTCGGAAGAAACAGCGTGGTTTACTCTTAAGGTTGCAGCAAGAAAAGGTATGTTAGGAAAAACACACCTTGAAGAGAATTTATCATACTAGCAAGTTAGATTGTGGGATCTATTATTTTGCCTAATCTCTTTTTCTTATTATTACTTTAAATGAAATTAAATTCATGTTTATCAATAGTTATGCCCATACTAATATAATTACAGGAGTTGCTTGGTAGTCTACCGTATTTCTCCTAAATTAGGACTGCGTGTCACTGCTATCTTAATACAGTGTAGAGTCAAACCTTCTGCCTTCATTTAGTGTGTAAAATAACAGTCCTTTGAAATGCATATTTAAAAAAATTAAGGTATTTGTAAGCATCTATTTAGATTAATTTTTTACTCACTGTTTTCCCAAATAGATTTCCAAGACGCATATTAGTTACAAATGGACAAATATTTTGGCTTAGTGAACTCAGAAAGAAAGACCTGGGATTCGAATCCTGGAGAGGCAGCATGATATAGTGGTCAGAAATTCAGCTCCAGCCCTGGCTGGTGTGGCTCAGTGGGTTGCCTGTTGGATTCTCAGTCAGGGCACATGCCTGGGTTTCAGGCCAGGTCCCCAGTAGGGGGTGTGTGAGAGGCAACCACACATTGATGTTTCTCTCCCTTTCTTCCTTCTTTTCCCTCTCTCTAAAAATAAATAAACTCTTTTAAAAAGTAAATAAACAAACTGAGGCTAATAATGATAACATACTTTGTAGGGTTGTTGGGAGTAATAAATGAATTAATACATACAGTAAACTTAGAACAGCCCTTGGCATAGTGGTAAGTGCTAAATAAATGTCAGTTATTATTTGAATTCCATCTTTGTCACTTGCAATTGTGTAGTCGTGGTCAAGTTTAAGTAACTCTCTAGGACTTAATTTCCTTATCGGTATGATCAAGATTGTATATATTTTACGTGCTGGTTGTGAGAACTAAATGAGGGAGCATAGTCAATCTAGTTTTCTTTCCACTTACTGACCCTTTGCCAGTCACTACTTACTTTGTTAGATGGCCAGTGAACGCCGTCATTTGAGTTATATGCTGGGTTACTACTTAAATAGCCTTTTCTTTCCTTCTTTTTTTTTTTTAACTTTAAGGTTTTTTTTTTTTTTTTATTCATTCATTTTTAGAGAGGGAAGGGAGGGAGAAAGGGAGAGAAACATCAGTGTGCGGTTGCTGGGGGTCGTGGCCTGCAACCCAGGCATGTGCCCTGGCTGGGAATCAAACCTGCGATGCTTTGGTTCGCAGCCCGCGCTCAATCCACTGAGCTATGCCAGCCAGGGCCCAAATAGCCTTTTCTTTTAAGTTTACTCTAGGAAGCATTACTCGTTATATGAACTTGAAAGAATTCTGAACTTTGGTTTATGTAAAAAAAAGAAGTTGCATCTTTTTAATCCAGAAAAATTGGGTTTAAAAAGCTGTTATTTTGCCCTGGTTGATGTGACTCAGTGGCTTGAGCATCGGTTCCATTCCCAGTCAGGGCACATGCCTAGGCGCAGTCCGGTCCCTGGTGGGGGCGTGTGAGAGGCCACCAGTATCTCACCCGACAGGGCTTCCCTCCCTCTCTGGCTCCCTGCTTTTCCCTCTCTCTAAAAACAAGTAAGCAAAATCTTTAAAACAGTGATATAAAGACTTTGTTATTTAAAAAATTTAAATAACTTTTTCCAGTGTTACAGTAGTTTTCTCTTTGTAAAGTAGAATAAAAACTAGATTACAGATATTTTCTCTCATTCCTGTGAGGTTGTGTTTTCCCTTCAGTAGTGTGCTTTGAAGCAGTGTTTAATTTGAATGAGTCTAATATTTTATCTCATGCTGATGACGTATTTTTTTAAATTAGGTTTTATTAGGTATCATTATTTTGTTTTAAAGATTTACTTATTCATTCATTTTTAGGGGGGAACAGGGAGAGAAACATTGATTGGTTGCCTCCTTGTATGTGCCCTAACCAGGACTGAACCTACAGCCCAGGCGTCTGCCCTGACAGGGTTGAACCAGAGGACTGCTCGCTTTGCGGGACAGTGCCCGCCCCACTGAGCCCCCCACCAGGGCACGTTTAGTCTTTGTTAGTTAGAAAATGTATTTGTTTTGGCTTAATGTTTGACGGATGTTTTTGCTGGGTATAGAATTATTTCCTTTCAGCATTTTTAATGATGTCATTTTCCTTTGTTTACTGGTTTCCATTGTTTTTATGGAGAAGTCAGTATTCTTAGTACTGTTCTTCCAAAGGCTGCTTTTAAGATTTTTTAAAAAATGTGTCTTTGATTTTTTAGTAGTTTTGCTATGACGCGTCTAAGTGTCTTTGTATTCATGCTATTCAGGGTCTGCCGAGCCTCTTGAACCTGTCGTTTGTTGTATTTCATCAGTTTTTGAAAATTACCTTTTCGTGAGTAGCTTCTGTCCTGTTCTCTCCCTTCTTCCTTCAGAGGCTCAAAGTAGACATTTGTTAGGCCTTTTGACCATTTACCACATCTCTCTTCTACTCTGTTTTGTTTTTATGTCATTCTTTGAGACCATTTTTACAAAAACTCTTGTGCCTCAATTTGGAGAGTTTTTTTAATTGGTCTTTGAATTCATTAGTTAAATGTTATGCACTGTCCTGTGGACTGTTAAATTCATTTAATTTGCTTTTGTTCAGTTCTATAATATCCATTTTATTCTTTTTTAAATAGATTTTAAATCTTTGTTGAAATTCTCTATATTTTTAAAAAACATTTTTTTAAGATTTTATTTATTTATTGTTTAGAGAGGGGAAGGGAGGGAGAAAGGAAGGGAAACATCAGTGTGTGTTTGCCTCTGGCACTCCCCCTACTGGAGACCTGGCCTGCAACCTAGGCATATGCCCTGACTGGGGATTGAACTAGCGACCTTTGGATTCACAGAAAGTTACCCTACAGAAATAAAAGCACAGTGGTTGAATGGTTGCAGCACTCAACCACTGAGCCACACCAGCCAAGGTGAAATTCTCTACATTATCATCTATTTTTCTATATTCTTTTGAACACATTCCTAATCATTTTAATTATTTTGTCTGCTGACCTATTAGGATATCTCTGTGTCTGCTGCTATTGTTTGCTTTTATTTTTTTTTTATCATATTATCCTTTTTGCATGCCCAGTAATTTTTGACTACTGGACACTGTGTGTAACTACAAGGCTCCAGGAGATGTTGCCTTCCCCGAAGAGGATCTGTTTTTTGCTCTGCTGTGTAGTTCGAGTGCTCAGCTGTTCACTTGAGTCCTTTCAAGGGCTGGTGAGCTGGGTTAGCGGTGGGTTGCCGCATTGGTAAACCTCAGTCTACTTATGTTTTGCGTTGACCCTAGCTAGGGTGTGACCCGCCAGGGATTTCAGCTGAAAGCCAGGCAAACCTTTTTACCAGCACAAAGGACTGTGGGAATTGCTGCTCTGCTGTTGAGAAGTTTCTGGTTTAACTTGTTAGCTTTCTGTTCGTGCTGCTACAGAAGTGGCAAATGCACGGAAGGGGAGACTGAATGTGAGGCCTCTTCAGGCGCCAGCTCTGTCACTTCAGTTCTGTGTCGGTGGGAACGGTAATGGGTGTAACCGCTTTGTGAGCAGTTTGACTGCATCTAGTTAAGTTCAGGACGTGACTCAGCAGTTCTTTGCCTTGGTGTAGATTCTAGACAAGCTTTCACATATGTACAAGGGAAAAGGGAAACAGCTTACTTTCTTCATTAAGAGAATAGATTAAACAAAAGCATATTCCTTCGAGAAAGGGTAATGCTGCAGAAAAGGAGCACATCAGATATCAGCAGTGACCAGTGGAGATTTCTGGAGTGAAGGTAACGTTCTGTTACCTGTGCTAGCCAGTGCAGTAGCTGCTAGCTCCATGTGGTTTTGAGTACTTAACTTAAATGTGATGAGTACAACTGAAAAACTGAAATTTTAATTTCATTTAATCTTTTTAATAGTGCAGCAGTAGCTCTCCATCTATTAAAAACATTGTATTTGTTTTTACAGACAAGCAAAATGCAAAAAAATATGTATAACATGATACCACTCTTGATAATTACAAAAAATCCCCAGTCAGTAGTAATGCGTGTTCTGTGGAGCCACTCATGCACCAGAAGCTCACAGACACATGTAGGAGTGGCACGTGCACACTTCTGGGGAGTGAGTGGGAGAAGGGCACCAGTGGGGCTTAGTTTCATATGTAATGGTTTATGTTTGAAAAAGAGAGATTTGGAACAAATACAGCACACTGTTTAGTCCCACTGGTAGGAATTTGAGTGACTAGTTTTCCTGCATATTATGTTTGTAGTACTTTAGAATGTTTTTAAAGTAAATGTGAAAAAAATACTCTTTGATCCAGCTAGATACCTCTGGAAAGTTACCCTACAGAAGTGAAAGCACCAGAGTGTGAGGATATATATGT
This sequence comes from Tonatia bakeri, assembly GCA_004024845.1. Lineage (NCBI taxonomy): Eukaryota > Metazoa > Chordata > Mammalia > Chiroptera > Phyllostomidae > Tonatia > Tonatia bakeri. The sequence goes on from PVIA01001370.1 coordinate 201,070, forward strand.
ACTAAGATATTTATTGCACCTGAATCAATGGGAATTATTTTGACTGGTAGTGATATGGCTGAATGGTAACATTATCTTTGTACAAGTGTATGAAAAAAGAGAATATATTTTCCTGTCTTACGCCTCTTTTTTTTAATGCACATAATAGGAAATAACTATTTTAAATTGAATAATTCACTTATACTATTTACCACTTAAAATGAACATTTTCTTTATATATCCTATGGCTTATTTTTAAGAGAGAAGAAAATTTTTTCCCTCCTTGAAAAAGTCTCTTCTTTCTTCTGGGCTGAGATTGGGTGAATTTATACATTAATTGGTTCAGAAACTCAGGTCTAAGCTAGTAGCAGTTTTCAAAAGGTCTCTGAAATCTTCCATGTTTATGATAATGAGATGTGAATTTTCCCTTTTTGTGTGCTGACATTTTTCACTAAATGGCGCAGAAACAATGGCGGTTGGCACTGCTGGTGCCCCGGCCCAACTCAGGGCAGTGGGACCAAATCGTACAGGTAGTGAGAATATTTTTTACTGCCACGCACTTGAAACTAAAAAAAAAAGCTATTTTCACAGAAAAATGCCCTGGTTAAGAAGTAAAAATTACTGATTTTATTGAGTGTTGACCTTTGAGTACTTGATTTTTTTTTCATATTCTATGTGATAGAAGTGGAAAGCCCACAATTAAGCACTTTTGCTAGAAACCGAAGTACAGTGATTATTAACCAAAGGAGAATAATTGGTACAGTTGTTTGAACTGTAAGCAGAACTAGCCATAATTTCATGGAATTCCATTAGACTTGAAAGAATTATTCAGATACAAATTTCAAACTTTCAAGCAAAAGTCAGAATTTTGAAGAATTTCTATCTACCACCCAATTCAATACTGATGAACTTTTCTTTTGAGATCAGTGATGATATTAATGAATGTAATTTTTGATCTACTATAATATGTCAGTATTGGAAGATCTGCGTATCTCATTGAACTATCTTTTTCCGAACGACCATGTAAGGTATTTTTAAAAAAATCAATCCAGATAATAGAGATTTGCAAAACTCTACATATTTTTTTCACTAAATTTCTTTTGTTTTGGAAAATGTAGTAACTTTCATAAAAGTACATATAATGCTATTGTATATTCATGAGAGAATGAGAATAAAAAAGGATAAATAATGTCTTAGTATTACGAAGATGGTTTGACCCTAAGAGACCCTCCCAAGGAATCCCATGGACCATACTTTGAGAACTACTCCAGAGAAACTAATGTGTATGTCCAAGGAGGCACAAAAGTGCAAGGATGTTCACTGTAGCATTGTTTATAATAGTAGGCAGCAACCTTATCCAACCATAGGGTAATAGATAAATGAAATACCTATATCTCCAACGTAATTTTATACAGCATGTAGGTATAAATCAACACAGAGCAATATCAGAAGCAATGTCTAGCACTGGCTGGTGTGACTTGGTGGGTTGGAATGTCATCTTGTAAACTAAAAGGTTGCAGGTTCAATTCCCAGGCAGGGCACATGCCTAGGTTGTGGGTTTGATCCCAGTCAGGGTGCGTAGGGGAGGCAACCAATTGATGTTTCTCTCTCTCCCTCTCTCTCCTCCCCTCCTTCCTCTCTCTTAAAAAAAAAAAAAAAAAAGCAGTGGAAAATGTCCTCAGGTGATGATTAAAAAAAAGAAGCAATGTCTAATAAGTAAAGCAAGATTGAAAATATGTATATATGATATTATTTATAAAATTTAAAAACATACAAACCAAACAGTATATGTTTTTGCAGGTAAGTACAAATATTTATAGAAGAATTTGAAAAGAACGTAGTGGAAGCATACGTTCCAGGAAAGTGGTTACCTCGAGGAGTTGGGGTAGGGGATTGCAGGCTGGTTTTATCTGTAATGCTTAATATTAAACACTAGGAGAAAATATGACAAACTTAAAAATTGTTAATTTGGGATTTTGAAAGTGAGATGTTTATTGTGAACTATTCTCCATTTTTCAGCTAGTTTCAAAAATCTCAAACATTATTGCAAGAAATTATAACATTGTTAATGACTTTATTATGCTTAATTTTATTGACAAGAAAACATTCATGAAAAATGTTAAATTTTAACAATTATTAACAGTGTAGTGTATTATATTAGTGTATATTAGTGTAATGTATTTTGCCCACTTAATTAGCAACAGAGAACCTGGTAATACCTGTGCGGAGTTTAATACAGTGTAGTCTTAAATATTTCTGGTGACATTTTAAGTGGAGACAATTCTGTTTAGAAAGCAATTTTTAAAACTATTTTAAGGGCCATAAAAATGATTCATTCTCTGTGACTTATTTGTCCTTTTTTCAGGGGGGAGGGAATCTCTCCTAAAGAACTAATGTTTAGCATGAAACAATTATAGACATTAAAGATTGTTGGTGATGGTAAAAAATTATAAGGGGTTTAAGAGATTAGCAATAGAATAAAGGTTACATTAGTGAGTTTACTTGATATGCAATAAGAAATAAGTGTGTAGAACAGCCAGCACTATGGAAAAATGTGAAGGATGTATTATGTTTACAGAGAGCATATGAAATATCAGTCTCTTGTAATTACAGTTATTTAAGGGATTATGTTAAATTACTTTGGACGGATAGAGTTATGTGACTTTTTTAATATTTACAAAGTTTTCCATGTTATTACTTTTATCTTGAAATATGCATATGTTTATTTTTGTTATATGTGATGATTGGATTTTCTTTTTAAAATTATTACTTTGGACTTTTTCTCCTCCAAATCTCAGTACCTTTCCTAACTCTTTAAACCTTAGGCAGAAATTAAACGTCTGCAAGAAGCCAATAAGGCAGCTCGGAAGGAAAGACAATTGATTCTTAAACAGCAGGAGGAGATAGAAAGGATCCGACAGACCACCATAAAACTTCAGGAGAAGTTAAAATCTGCAGGGGAGAATAAATTGGTAAATTACGTGAATTCTTATTTGTTTTCTGCCTCACACTGCTTACTAATACCTAACCCTGCAATATTTTCTAATATGATGGGTATGTTCATTCTAGCACTATGATAACAGTGATGAACTAAGATACATTTTTATGTACGTGTCTTTATAGTGACAGTATTTTTTTACCATGGAATATTCAAATTTTGGAAGGGGCACATAGTATATATAGTAGCTTAAAAATGGTTTCCATTTATGAACTCATTTGGGACAAAGAGCCTTTGTTCTTCCTTAACAATCTAAATATATTCCTCAGAATTAATGAGGGAGACTATTTTTGCTCTTTATGTTATAGTTATTTCAGCTCTCTAACATTAATATAATGATACATGATTCAAAGGAGATACTCAGATAAAAACAAAATTTGGGTCTATTCTGAGACACTATAAAGTGTCAATATAGCTAGTGTTGAAAAACCCAACCTACATTGCAGTATAGTTAAATTACTCTAATGTTCTCTGCTTTGATTTTTAAAATACACTTAAAATTTTGAAACAATCTTAAATTCATACAAAATTTCTACCACAGTATAAAGAACTCTGTTTTCTTGAGTTGAAAGTATGTTGCTAACAGTTGACATTGGTACATTACTACCATGTAATCTTCAGACCTCAGTCACATTCCTCCAGTTGTCACAGTAATGTTCTTTTTATCAAAACATGAGCTCAAAATCACATACTGCATTTAGTTTTCATGTCTGTTTGGTTGCCTTCAGTCTGGAAAAGTTCTTTGACTCTCATGACCTTGACACTTTGGAAGATTACATGCCAGTTATTTTGCAGAATGTTCTCCAACTTGGGTTTGTCTAGTTTTCCTTGTAAGTAGATTCAGGTTGTGCATGTTCGGCAGGAATATCACATAAGTGTTCTTCTCAATATTGTGGCGTCTGATTTTGATTTAACGCAGTAATGATGATGTCACCTTAAGGTGGAAGGAAGGGGAAAAAGGAAAGAGCTGGGATTTACTTTGTTTATATTGTTCACAAAGTAAAAACAGTGACCCCCTGGCTGGGTGGCTCAGTTGGTTGGAGCATCGTCCCAGTATGCAAGGTTGTGGGTTCAATTCCCAGTCGGGGTACATACAAGAATCAGCCAATGAATTTGTAAGTAAATGGACCAAAAAGATCAATGTTTCTCTCTCTTTCTCTCTGTTTCTCTTTCTCTAAAATCAATTTTAAAAGGCAAACAGACTTTGCCCTGGCTGGCTGGCTCAGTTGGTTAGAGTTTCATCTCATATACTGAAAGGTTGTGGGTTCAATCCCTGGTTGGGGCACATACAGGAGGCAACTGATTGATGTTTCTTTCTCTGTCTCTCTCCCTTCCTCCTTCTCTAAAATCAATAAACATATCTGCAGGTGAGGATTTTTTTTTTAAATCATGATTTTTTCTAACCCATCTTCCTGAAAAGTTGAAAGAATAAATGACTGATATTTCTGATGAACAAGTCCATCAGAAATAATGTATTGATTAACCAATGGCTCCTAAATGTCTTTTTATTATAAACTTTTTAACTTGTGAAAATATTTTCTGTAAGAAATATTTACAAAAAAAGATCCATTCATCAGTGTGATTAAAATAAGTGTGTGTTCCCTTCATTCTTGGTGTCTGCTCACGTATGTTTTACAGAGTTATAATGTGTATAATTTTATATTCCTTTTTGAGTAGTTTAATTTTTAAAAATTAGGACATTTAGATACTGGATTACTAATGGTAGAAGTTTTCTTGATTTTTTTAATGTCTTAAAAGTTATTACACTTTATATATAAATATGTGTAAAATATACATAACATAAAATTTTTATTTTAGCCAGTTTTAAATATGTGATAAAAATTTTGTCTGTTAAGTAATACCTAAATTTTGGCTATTTTAGAAATATTGTTTTAAAGATAAACTGAATTTTGAGAAAGTGTTTATGATCACTTTGAAATCTTAAACTCCAGTAAAATTGTACTACTTTGTCCCTCTCTGTTTGTAGGACTCTCATAGTGATGATGATACAAAGGAAAATAAGGCAGTTAGTCCTGGTCCAACCGACCTGGAGACCCGTAGCCCTTCCCCCATTTCCATCTCCAGCAGTGAGACCAGCAGCATTATGCAGAAACTGAAGAAAATGAGAAGCCGCATGGATGAAAAGTAATTAATTTTTATAAATATTTTGTGTTTACATTGGAAGTAACATCAACAAATAGTATTTTTAATGTACTTCATTAGATTAGATTGATATAATATTTTATGGTTTCAGTAGCCTTTTAACAGAATTAGTAAGTCTAGAAGCCAGTTAACTGTAGATCTGATTAATAAAACAAATATTCTTGTTTTTCATACAGCCAGGTTTCTTATTTTAAAAATCAAAGTAGTATTTGCACATATGCCCATGACAATGTTTTCTTCTTTCTTTCACTGAAAGTTATAAGTGTGAAATCTGTACCTTCTCTGAAATCTGAGGACAGGTCTACTGACTTGGGGGAGCAACGGCTTAATGGTGTATCCCGGGGTCACCTCGTCCTGAGGCGGTCCGACAGGTGGCAGGCTTGTTCAGATAGAAGAGTGAGACTTAACCTTGTGAGTGGGTGTGGGTTGTGCAGTGGAGACCACAGAGACTGAAATTCTGGGATGTTGAATGATTCGACACTCTGCTGTTCTTTTAAAACGTTTCCAAGTATAAATTTTTAAAGGTTCTTTTTAAGAAAGCTATACCTACTTAAATGTGGCTCACTTGTAAGTCATCTTTGACCGTATAAAAGGACATTTATGTGAGAGTTTACTCTTTTAAGTTCGCGGTTTGAACCACAGATGGCACTTAAGTTTTATCTCGCTATCTTGGTGATGTGTGCACATATTACCAAATTTAACAGTGCTCTGTGTTCGCAAATATGCTTTCTGTTCAGAATTATGTTCTGTGCTCATGAGATCAGTCTGTGATTTAATTAGCCTCTGAACAGCCAAGTAGTTATAAGTCACATCTTAGTAATTATTTGCCGTAGGTGCAGTGTTTTACATTGGGACTGTGTTGTTTAATGGAGATTGCATTTTAGTAACTTAATATTGGCGTTTCATAACTTAAATATATGTAAATTGATTAAAGTTTAAAAAATAAGTCCAAACTTAAAAAATAAAAAATATAAGGGGGTGAAACCAAATATTCACCAACGTGTAAATATTCCTTTTGGATGGTTTCCATGGAGTAGACTACTTAAGGCGTCTTCAAATAGGAATTTATTGAAATTTAAACTAGAGGTGCTTCCTTTTGTGCCTAATAAAACTTCCCCATAGTCTGTTTCGGCATGCTGTCTTGTTCCAAGGATCTTTGAATTCAGAATAATCTCTCTCATGAATTTTCGTAACTGATGGACACTTCACATCTGTCTCCAAGTGTCTTTGAGTGATAAATGTTGGAGGAACGACAGCTGGTGGAGTGGTGTCTTCGTTGACTCTGTTGTGTCTGTCAGTGAGATCTCCATCGCTGGCCTCCGTGAGCAGTAGCCTAATAAGTTTCATCACATGTAGAAGAAACTGCCAGTCCTTTTTTATCTGTGAGATAGTCTCAGGTGCTTATTTCAGATTTGGTTAAGCCTCGACAAATTCAAGGCCGAATTTATTTATTTGTTCTGTTAATTATTTTCTCAGAATTCAAAATATTAAAAACCTAAAATTTGTGTAGTATTGTTCTCCCTTTCTTTGTCAACTATTGCGGTAAACTTCTGAGAAGTTTGTAAAAGAATAGGCCTTGAAGCATTCATGACTATTTTTTTTAAATGACTCCTTGATTTGTTGTTTGAAGTGATACACTTGTATTTGTGGGTAGGGATTGGGTGAGGACAGCAGTGGCAAAGAAATTAGCGTTAAGGTTGGGATGATGGTGCTGAAATTGGAGAATGAACAGGAGTATTTTCCAGAATTACCAGTGCATTGAAAAATATTATAATTATGCAATATTTTTTTATCTTGAAACAAAGTAATGTGTGAAAACTAGTTTTTAAACACCATTCAAATCATCAAAAGCTTTAGAATTAGATCTTCAATTCAATAAATAGTGAGTTAATTTTGCTACAGTAGCACCCAATAATAACAGAACCATTTGAGCCTTATTTGTTCTGAGGGATATAAAGAAGAATCAAACATGAATCTTGTCTCAAAGAGTTGATAGTCTAGGTGGAGAAAAAGCAAGTATCAGGGTTCTTTAAGAAGTGTATGTAAGTCAGCTGCTAAGGAAGTTCAGAGGGAAGAAACTTGTAATGAAAAGAGTATATCAAGGAATTTTCATGGATCAGTGTTCAGAAGTAAACATACTTTGGAATTAGAAAGTACTTTCTAGAATAAGAAGAAGAAATAAAACACAAACATTATTTTTTGGCTTGATCGTTGCGGATCCAGGCAGCATAGGAAACTGAAGCCTGTGGTCACAAAACTTCTGTGACATTCCCTTTACATGTTGTGAATATTTAAAAATTTCCCAGTTAGAGGTAAATGAACTTACTTGATTTTAATCAAAAAGTTAGTTGAACAGCCCTGGCTGGTGTGGCTCAGTGCATTGAGTGCTGGCCTGTGAACCAAGGGTCACTGGTTTGATTCCCAGTCAGGGCACATGCCTGGGTTGTGGGCCAGGTCCCCAGTAGGTGGTGCATGAGAGGCAACCACACGTGGATGCTTCTCTCCCTCTCCTTCTCCCTCCTTTCCCCTCTGTCTAAAAATAAATACACAAAAATCTTAAAAAAAAAAAAAAAGTTAAACAAACAGCCCTGGCTGGTGTGGCTCAGTAGATTGAGCTCCATCCTGTGAACCAAAAAGGTCGCCAGTTCAGTTCCCAGTCAGGGCACATGCCTGGGATGCAAATTTGAAATGCCATTGGGGTACATACAAGAGGCAACTGACTGATGTTCCTCTCTTACATGATGTTTTTCTCCTTCATTCTCTTCCTTTCTCTCTAAAATCAGTTTTTTAAAATATGTCCTTGGATGAGGTTAAAAAAAATGAAAACACATTTTATTTTTCTTATAACAATATAGAATTAAGGAATCATAGATCCAGAAAGAATTTTAAAATGATTTAGGTTATTAGAGTTTTGTTTAATATCTTTCAGAACCAAATAATATTAGAACTGGAAGTATCATTTAAAATTTAGATCCTTTCTTTTTAGTATATTTTATCGATGATGACATTACAGTTGTCCCATTTTTTTCTTTCCTTTATTCCTCTGCCATACATTTCCCTCCCACCAGCATTCCCCACCCCCCTTAGTTCATATCTGTGGGTCATACATATAAGTTATTTGGCTTCTGCATTTCCTATACTATTATTCTTAGCCTTCCCCTGTTTTGTACGTACCATTTATGCTTCTTATTCTCTGTACCTTTTCCCCCATTCTACCCCTTCCTCTCCCCACTGACGCTCCATCAATCAGTGGTCTCCATGTGATCTCCATTTCTGTAATTCTGTTCCTGTTCTAGTTGTTTGCTTAGTTTTTTTTTTTATTTCTTTCTTTTTAGGTTCAATTGTTGATAGTTTTGAGTTTGTTATTTTATTTTGCTCTTTGAAATTATAGCATGGTTTTATAATCTGTTGGAACATTCTAAAGTTATATTAACTCAGGGAAAAAAGGTTCTCTTCTATGACACATGGTCTAGGAATTTGTCATGGTATTTTAAAACGATGAGAAGGTACTTCAGTGGAGAAAGAAAGAATTATAAAATGATGGAACTTGAAGCGCCCTTAGGGAAGTCATCTAGTATAGTCTTTTAGTTTTACAGGAAGAAATTGGTGCCCACAGGGATTCAGTAACTTGTCTCAAGTCACACACGTAATGGCAGAGATAGAGCTGGAACCTTGCTCTCTGGACTCAGTCAGCTGAAGTTGAAGCTGAGCTAAGTCGGCCTGTCTGCTTTCAGGTCAGGTTTTTCAAAAAAACCGCACTGGCCCTGGCCGGGGGCCTCGGGTGGTAGAGTGTCGTCCTCGTACATCGGAAGGTTGCTGGTTTGATCCCCAGTGGCACAGGCATCAATGTTTGTCCCTCCCTTTTTTCTCTGTCTAAAATCAGTAAAAAGTATATATGCCCTCCAGTGAGGATTTAAAAAAAAAGTACATAAGTACATTGATGACTTAAAGTTAGAAACTGACCCTCAAACTGGAAGAGTGCCCATTGGCTGATTGCTGGAATTGAATAGCTGCATAGGTCAAGTTTAGAGTGTGTAAGTGTGATTTTAAATATGAATCAGTTACTCATGAATTTCTTTTTTTAAAATTTTGTATAATAATTTTTTAAAAAGATTTTGTTTATTTAGAGAGAAGGGAAGGAAAGGAGAAAGAGAAACACCAATGTGCTAGAGAGATACATCGATTGGTTGCCTCTCTCATGCTCCCAACTGGGGGCTTGGCCTGCAACCCAGGCACGTGCCCTGGCCAGGAATCGAACTGGTGACCTTTCTGTTCAAAGGCTGACACTTAGTCTACTAAGCCATACCAACCAGCGCACTCATGAATTTCCTAAGATTAAACATTATAGGAACATAATCTCCATATTATATTAAATCTGTTACACCTCTAGTCCTAGTCCTCTGTCTGTTACCATCAGAGGCTTTGTTGGGGTGATGCCTCGACACCAGCTGTCAAGTGTGTTAGTAGCATTTTCTGTTAGCAGTGGACGTTTATGTCTCTGCGGTTGACAGCCTTTGTTTCTGTCGTAATCACGCAGCATCTTGAAGGCGTTAACTCTAGTGCGAAGTACTTCTTTTATCTCAACTTTATTCAGCTTTTAAAGGATACTCGTCATTTCTAGAACACACATATATTAAATAAGGAACAATGCTCTGGGAAGAAGTTCTAACTTTAAGTTAAACTTTCCTTATACTGTTTCTTAAAATATTTTCTCTTTTTCTGTTGCCATTTCTTTTTGTTGTTTATTTCTAACCTAGAACATTTGAATATGCTTAATCTTTGCATGTGAAAAAAGATCAGTATTTTAATTAGAAAAATGTGTTTTAATAGAAAAAATTATCCTTTATTGAGCTGGACAAAATTAAATTGTATCTTTTTACAGTTTATTTCATGTTTCAATATTCTACTTTTTGTACTAGGTCATGCATGCATTTAGCAGTTATACACTTAAGAGGGTGGGTGAAATTTGAATGTTATGAATAGATTTTTTGGACCTTTTGCCAAGTACATGTGTTTTTGCATAATATTTTGATAACTTGGCATCAAAATAAATTTATTATACATTCATAAAGAATGGCAAGGAAGATTGCAGTGTCTTACTGAAATTTGGCAAAATTGTTTTTCCTTGAACTTTGGTGTGAAAATCAAGGCAATCCAGATGTGTTTGTGCGTGTGTGTGTGTGTGTGTGTGTGTGTGTGTGTGTAAATGAAGGGGAGTTAAAATATTAAGTGAAATATTAAGTTGTATAAAATAGACATTGATAGTCTGCTTTATAAAAATACACATATAGGCAAGATTCTACATACTTTTTAAAATCCAAGTGACCAGCTGGATTTATACCTAGATTTTCTCACTTCTGTGATGTACCGATACAATTCCTTGCCCTTCCAAGGCAATAAATGTTGCCTTGAGCTGTAAGTTATTGTTGTGTGCATGTGAACAGGAGCATGCTCTGTCAAAGAGAGTTAACCTTTCCATACTGTGACTGGACTTATTTATTTTTTCATGTATATGATAATCTATTTACTGTGTAAAATGAAGGGAAACTAGTGGGTTTTTGCTACTTTTATAACTTTAACATATGTAATTTTCTTACTTTTAACGTTATGATTGAGCTGTCCACAGCATGATCATTTTTAATGGCAGTACTTATTGGGGCTAGCTTAGTTTATTCTTAATTCTTACCCTGCTAATTTATAAGGTGGGTATTGCGTATCTAACAGTCAGGCGTGCCCTGGCTCCATGCGAAGCGCGGTGACCCCGCCGGGCCCTGCTAGTAGCAGGACGCCCTATGCTGTAGAGGCGAGCAGTGTATTTTTAGTGTGAGTTGATATTTAAAATTACATTATTTTCAAGTTGATCGTGATGGTAAGGTTAAATAACGCAAATGTAGTGCTTTTTAATTTAAGTTCAAGCCTTAAAATGTACGACAAGGTACAGATATAAAAACCACTTGGGCAAGATAACACATGTATGCAGAGTTGCTGATATGTAGGTCCCATCCGGAGTTGTTGCAGTCTTATGTTAAAGCTTATGGGAAACATACTTAGCTCTTCAGTGTACTTCTCTTTACTTTATTCACAAACGAGTAAATTTACCTGGAAGTATAGATGATGGTTAAGCAATATGTAAGAAGAAAGGCACGTTTATTCAGAAATCATTGGTAAGATCTATAAAAGGTACATGTTTTATATGCCACACCGAGTATGACACTTGCTTTAACCAAGTAGCTTGTAATGTTCCTCAGGAAACATATTAAAAGTTCTTCACTCAGCTCTTATGCTTTCCCTTTCTCATTCTTTCTGCCTCTTGATCTCTTGGTTTTAAAATCTTCCTCTTATTTTGTAGACACTGCTCTCCCGTTCACTACTTCTTCTCTGTCTTTACGTCTCACCACTGGGCCTCTCTCAGTGTCTGTTTCCCCAACCTCCGCCCCAAATTCCAGCTGTATATCTACAACCAGTTGGTCAGGTAACCGCACCTCTCAGTGCGCTCTTCGGTAGAGCATGCTCTGTTCTTTTTGTTTGCTTGTTGGCTGCTTTTTTCTTTCTTTCTTTCTTTTTTTCCCCTAAGAGCCTAGAGGCCTCTTGTCACATGTCCCATAGAAACCTGTTTGTTTCTACATTAATTTGACGTGCTGACTGTTCAAGAAGTGGAGTGTGACAGTTCCTCTGCTTTATATCAAATGCTTGTTGGTTGCCTGGGTGCATTTGTGTTGATTAGCCACCGCTACAGATCTAATACCAGTCATGTGAGCAGTCTGCCTTTTATGAAGCTGCAACATCCACGTTTGGGAAAAGTTTAATAGTAGCTTTTTAACTACTCAAAGAACTTTTCCTAAATCAGTCATTTCTCCTAGTGTTTTGAAGCTAAGATATATTGGGCTGTTTAATTTCAGAGATAGGGTTAAACTGAGAAATTTGAGGCATTTAGTGCATCCTTTTACTCCAATAAATAAAGTTATGTTTTTATGTATATGGCATCTGACTGGTGCTGAGTTCCCTCCGTGGAGGACAGATTGACACCTGACATTGTATCTCTTAGGTAATGGCTCCCAAACTCACTACACCTGAAGCAAAACCAGATTGAATTTGAAGATACAAGTCAAAACGGGACATGAACATGTTTTTTGTTTGCTTGCTTATTCGGGGGCTTTGGGGTTTGCTTTTTGTTGGTGGTTTGGTCTTTGTTGTTTTGAGTTTGTGTGTTTTCTAGCCTGAGCCTTCACAAAAAATTCCCCATATGTCTTCTCTTGTGAAAAAGAATCACCTATAAAAAAGAATATATATTATCAGTCATGATTGTGCAGACGTTCTGAAGAATTTTTCTCTGAATTTACCACTCTTTTTCTTTTGCTACTCTTAAAATTACAAGTAAAACATAAATCTCTCGTTTTCTGAATAAGTTGGCTCATCGAAGCTTCTGTGATCTCAAACGTTTTTCAGACGAGTAGTGCGGATGTTCCTTTTTACGCAGCTTGTTGATGAGGTGATGAGTGATAGCGCTCGCTGAGTGATTTCTGCCTGCAGATTTGCGCTCTCACTGTTCCTCTTGGTGTGACCACAGGTTTCTGACCAAGCGGGAGCAGAAACTAATGCAGCGGCGACAGCACGCGGAAGAGCTGCTGGAGTGGAAGCGACGTTTAGATGCAGAGGAAGCAGAAATTCGTCAAATGGAGAAACAAGCTTTGGCTGCCTGGGACACGGAGTTAATAAAGTCTAAAACTCCTAAGAGAGAACTGGAGGAACAGAGAGCAGAACAGAAAGGTAATGTATACTAAAGCTATTTGGATTACAAACGAAAGCCTAATGTAACAAAAGATTTACTTCATGATTTTTTAAAAATGTTAATGATTACGGGTGGTGAAAGTGGTAATGTACAAATGCTACAGAAATTGGAAAGTTGAGAGAATGCTGTAAATATTTTTATGCTAATATACTTGAAAACTTAGAAGAAATGGGTAAATTCCATGAAGTGGACATGAGGTATTCCATGACCAAATGGAGTTTAACACATATTAAAAAATTGATAATGTGGTAAATTACTTAGACAAATTAAAGGAGAAAAAAATACTTGATATCTTAATGGATTAGATTCAGAAAAGGCACTTAATAAGGTGTAAAAAGCATTTGTAATAAAACAAAATTCAGATCAAAGTAGCAATAGAAGGGAACTTTCCTTCACCTGATACAAGATACTGTTAACAAAAGCAACAAGCCAACCCTAACACAGACATCATATTTAATGAGGAAACATACAAGGCCTTCTCTTTGGATTTAGAAATAAAACAAAGATGCTTATTTTCACCTAAGGAGTAAAAGGAAGAAGCAAAACTTTGTTATTGTGGGTAATACTATGCAAATAGAAAATTTGACATTCACATGCAGTTACAGGAATTAATAAGTGAGTTTAGCAAGGTTGCTGGATATAAAATACATAAGGTTTAATAAGCTCATTTCAAATGTATGTGAAAGAGCAAAGAACCAAAAACATACTCACTCCTAAAGTGCAAAAACTTGTTTGATGAGATATCGAAACTTCTAAAAGTATAGTAATTAAACAGCATGATATTTGCACAGAGATAGACAAATAGACTGTGAAACAGCCCAGAGGAAAATCCATGCAAAAAAGGAAATTTGACTTTTGCAACAGGTAACTTTGCAGAATAGTGAAGAAAGGAGGGACTCTCCAATACATTTTGTAGGAGGAAAAAATGTAGTTGGATCCCTACCTGACAACATAAAAAAGATCCATCTCAAAGGGCAAAGAAAAGCTTAAATGTGACAATTAAAACTATGAAATTTTAGAAGATATTCTAAAAGAATATCTTTATGACACCAAGGGGGAACAAGATTTAACGTTACACAAAGCAAACACCATACAGTGAAAGACTGATAAATTCAACTTTAATACATTAAGAATTTTTGTTCATTAATACAACATAAAGGGAAAACTAGGTAAGAGATTTGCACCACATCAGACTGGCAAAGGAATAGTATCAAGCATATGTGAGCAATTTCTATGAATGAAAAATAAAATGACAACAATATAAAAAAATAGGCAAAAGAATAGTCACTTCACAAATGAAGAACTCCAAATGATCAATAAACATGAAAAGATGTTCAATTTCATTAGTTTCAGGGCATAAAAACCATAAAGAAATACCATTGCATACCTATATACATTTCCCTAAATTTGCTGGCTTAAATTTTTTTTCCAGTTCCAGAGGCCAGAAATGCAAACTCAAGGTGTTGGCAGAACTCGGTACCATGAGATAATTCCTTCATTCCTTCTCCCAGCTTCTGGTGGCCGAACTATGGTCATTCCTTGTATCTGTGTAACTGCAGTCTCGCATAATCACCTTGTTTGTGTCTGTCTTCTCTTTTGACTCTTAAAGAAACTTGTCATGGGCCCTGGCTGGGTGGCTCAGTTGTTTGGAGTATTAGTCCTGTACGCCAAAAGATTGTTGGTTCGATTCCCAGTCGGGGTCCATACATAGACTGGGGCTCGATCCCTGGTTTGAGGAGTGCATATGGGAGAGAACTGATCAATGTTTCTCTCTCTTCCCCCTTCACTCCCTTTAAAATAACATATTCTCAATAAATATACTCTCAGGTGAGGATTAAAAAAAGGAAAAAAACTTGTTGGATTTAGGGCCTACCCACCACACATATAGGATGACCTCATCATAAGATCCTTAATCACATCTGCAAAGACCTTTATTCCAAATAAGATCACATTCACAGGTCCTGGGGGTTCAGACATGGACATATCTTTTGCGGGGGCAGGGGGGTCATCATTCAAGCTATTTACAGGTAATGTATCAAACCTGTTGGTGTGCAGGTGGAGCAAAGAGTGCTGTTCTACCTCCGGTTTATGTCCTGAGGAGAACTGAAGGCAGGTGTTCTAAGAGACGTCTGTACCCCTGTGTTTGTAGTGGCATTATTTTCAATAGACAAAAGATGAAAGCCACCCAAATATCTATCAACAGATGAATAGATTTATATAAAATGTGGTACATACATGCAATGGAATATTACTCAGCCTTAAGAAGGAAGGAAATTCTCATACGTTATAACATTAGATAAATCTTGAAGACATTATGCTAAGTGAAATAAATCAGCCTCAAAAGGATAAATATTTTATGATTCCACTTACATGAGGTACCTTGAGTAGTCAGGTTCACAGAGACAGAAAGTATAATGGTTGTTGCTAGGGGCTGGAGAAGTGAGGAGAGAGAACTGGGAGTTATTTAAGAGTACAGAGTTTCAGTTTGGGAAGATGAGAAAGTTCTGGTGGTGATGGTCGGGCAGTAGTGGGAATGTACTTAATGTCACTGAACTCTGCACCTAAAATGGTTACTGTTGTAACTGGGAGCCACATCTGCAGTGTGGCCACTGGTGGACCTGCCCCTCCCCTGCTGCTGTCCCCCGAGGAGGAAAAGAAAGTGGGAGCAAACAAAGAGGGATCTGAAGAGTTCGCTGGTGACACGGGCTTTGGCCTTTTTGACTAAACCTCTTTTGTGACACATTCAGTAAAAAGATGAACTCTAAAAAAAAAGTGCTTAGTATTGTAAATTTTATATTGTGTGTATTTTACCACAACTTAAAAAATTAAATTTTAAATACGTCGGGCTGTATAGTACTAGGTCTAGAAAGACACACAACACAGCAACCTTACCCAGCTGCCATTGGTTTGCCTTGGGGGTGTGGAAATTGGGCAGATGACGGGGTGGGGTAAGGGGGTGAACCGATCACTCTCCATCCTTCCACATGGTTTGAAGGTGGTTTCTTTGGTACTGCATTCTTGTACTACTTTTGTAATTAAAAATAAGGGAAAAGGCAAAAAAAATGAAGACTTCCAAAATCAAGTCTTCCACAGACAGATTGGAGAAGCTTCCGAGGTTTTCTTTCAGGACACGTGACTTTCACTTTTATCTTGATACAATCTTTATATCGTTTGAACTTTTAAAGTGAATATGTTACCATTATTGAACAAAAAATATGTTGAGGGACATAAAGCTGAAATGTAGAGGATCCTTCTGTTGCTTAATACCTAAAAATTAAGTCATTTTCTGGACCATTTTGAATTTTATCCGTAGTCTATCTTAGAATAGATAAATATCCTTGAGGATTTTTAGAATTCCTTCCTTCATTTAACTATTCTGATTATGCTACACCTATATGGTATAAAAATATACCTTTTTAAATTTTGAACTGACGTGCTTTTAAATGTCAAGTCATTGGGCCGAAAATATTAAGTGAGGTTTAGAATTAAGTATACCAAATGTTAGCAGTACTGACCCAAAGTGGGATAGAACCAGATTTTTGTGGGACATTATACCTGTAGAGACAAAGAGGGAAAACAGTGTACATTTTTAAGATTATACAAGTATAATCTTAAACATTTCCTGTTTAGTGTCAAATACATTTGTTTTCTTAGAGTGAGCAGAGGCCGCAATGGACAGGAAATTCCAGAGGCAAGACAATGTTACAGATTCTGAAAGTGCTAAATAAAGTTCATAGTGTGTCCCCACTGACACAGAGCAGTAGTTTACTCATTTTTATTGCTTTGTAGCATTTTGTTATATAAATATACCATGGCTTATTCATTTTATTGTCAGTAGACCAGTTTGCGTTCCTTCCAGTTTTTGGCCGTTATAACAATCCTGCCAGTGACCATGGGCATTTCTCCTGCCGTCCATATGTAGGATTTCTCGAGGATGTATACTTTGGAGAGTGGAGTTGCTAGATCATAGAGTGTTTTCATGTTTTCCAAATTCTACCAAATTGTCTTCCAAAGTGGTTGGTGGGACCAGTGTTCACTCCTAAAGGAGTGTGTGACTGTAATTACTCTGCATCTTCACAAACACTTGGGGTGCCAGCCACTATCAAAGCTGGTCATATGTCATGGATAACCTTTCAGTCTGTGTCAGCCAAATTCTCAATTAGACTAACAGACGTCATAGCGAGTGTGGTTCATTGAGTGATGGGGTTAAAAAACTGTGTCTAGGTGCAGTTAGTGAAACATGTCACAAACAAACGTGAAGTATGACGATGGAGCGTTTCCCTTACCAGGTTGTGTGCTTCTTCTTGCTTTCGCCCTCTCCTCCTAGAAGTGACAAGCGGGGCGGACTCACCAGTCGCTTCCTGCTCTCGCCTGCACAGCGAAAGTTCCATTCCAGAAGAGCTGGCCAGCCCGGCCCCCGACTACATGCCGTGCGAGTCCGCAGCTCAGGAGCAGCCAGGCAGCCCGGGTCCCAGCCTCCTGACTGAGGACATGGTTTTTTCACAGGAACTGGAGTCCTCTGCTTCTCCTAGCAAACACGTAAGTTTTTGTGTATTTGTATCTTAAAGCTTTAGGAAAAACCTGTCTAAAAGGTATTTTAGTAACAGTTCTGTTCTATTAATGACAGTGTCAGCTATCACTCATACCTTTAACACACACATAGAACATTTGAATAGAAATACAGCTTTTCATTGACTCTTAAAGATTTATGTATGATTTTTAGCTTGAGCGACATTCATAAAATTACATGCTATTAAGTCTATAAATATTGAGGGTATAGGAACTTCTAAAGTCTTTGATAAAGATAATGTGTGGGAACATGATAAGTTGCTTTAAAATCTGTGTTTTTTCATATCATAGAAATAATAAGAGCTTAAATCATACCAGTGTGCCTTTTCTACAATGTAGTTAATAACTGTTCTGTAACTCATAATCAGAATAAAAGTAAGGTTTCATCTTTTTTTTGTTTTAGATTTTATTTATTTTTAGAGAGGGAGAAGGGAGGGAAAGAGAGGGAGAGAAACAGCAATGTGTGGTTGCCTCTTGTGCGCCCCCTACTGGGGACCTGGCCTGTGCTCAACCCAGGCATGTGCCCTGACTGGGAATCGAACCAGTGACCCATTGGTTCACAGGCCGGTGCTCAATCCACTGACCACAGCAACCAGTGCTCATCTTTGTAAGGCAGATCTGAAATGGTTAGTGATTCTAGGTTAGAATAATGGTCACTTTGAGAATAAGAATGTTTTCCACATTGTCCTTAATTCTATACTTCATAAATAAAACTTAGCTGGTAAAAATTTAAGCTACAATCTTAACTCTATTCTTTTTAACTTGATTTTATAAAGTACAAAAAAGACTTAACAATATCAAATATTAAATGAACAAAAATATTGTTAAGGCCTGTCTATGTTTTAAAAAAGTAATTCACCTAAATTCAGAATGGAAAATCCTTTGTTAAAGTGTATTTTTATGGATGTGAAGAGAGAATAGCATTTCCCCATTAGAAAATCAATCAGAGTCACATGTATTACAGCACCTGAAAAACTTGGAGGATAAATATATTTTTTTAATCCAATGAAGAGCCCATTCCATGTTATGTTGCAAAATATAATGCTTTGCGCACATACTTGAAAACAGTGCTTTTAGATTATATAAAGCTTCTATTTAAATTATCATGTTAGTAATTTCTTGGTTATTATCTGATAATGGGTTTGTTGTATAGATAATTTACTTGTCACATGATTCCTACCTTTCAGGAATTTACAACCAAACTATGCCTTTTGGCACAATCTTATTATTTTACTACTTTCTATAAATTGATTTTACCTACATCCTTACTGAGGTTTGGATAGCCATCATCATCTGATCAAATACCAAAAAATAGATTTTTTTCCTCACAAAAATGTGTATGTCAAGGAAATCAAAACTAGTGTGCCTTAAAGTGGTTTTTATAATAGAAACTGACATCTATCGAGTGCTTACTTACCAAGTGCCAGGTGGTATGCTAAATGCCTCATGCAGATTATCCTCGCAGTGCTGTAGGTGCTGCATTAAGCCCCACCCTGAAGCCGAGCAGGCTGGGAACCTTGCCCAAAGTCACAGGGACAGGAAGTGATGATAGCTACCAATCAGGTCAGGCGTTCTCACTTCCACTTGATGTCAGGGTACAAATTATGTCCTTTGGAATAATCTCTTGTGGGCAGTCTTCTTATGCTCTGTTTTCTTCCCTTCCCTCCTTCCTCCTTCCCTTCCTTCCTTCTGTAAAAGTAGTACACATTTGGCATTTAAAATTTTTTCAGCTTTTTTGAGATATAATGGACACATAACACTGG
>PVIA01001370.1:220430-287212 GCA_004024845.1 Tonatia bakeri
ACAGCGGTGTTAGCTGCAGTCATCCTGGGGTGCACCACACAGCGGTGTTAGCTGCAGTCATCCTGGGGTGCACCACACAGCGGTGTTAGCTGCAGTCATCCTGGGGTGCACCACACAGCGGTGTTAGCTGCAGTCATCCTGGGGTGCACCACACAGCGGTGTTAGCTGCAGTCATCCTGGGGTGCACCACACAGTGGTGTTAGCTGCAGTCATCCTGGGGTGCACTGCAGCCGCAGTATTTAGCTTGTGACTGGAAGTCTGCTTCAGACCATCTTCGCCCAGTTCTCCCATTGCCCACCCTCTGCCTCTGGTGACCGTAAATATGATCCATGTCTTTGTGAGTTTGGGTTTTTTTTAATTCCACATATAAGCGAAATCACACAATATTTGTCTCTCTTTCTCTGACTTAATTTCACTTGGCATAATGCCCTAGGGATCTATCCATGTTGTCAGAAATGATATATCACATTTCCCTTTATTCATTTATCTGTTCATGAAGAGCTGCCATATGATCCAGCATTTCCACTTCTGGGTATGTCCATGGGAAACAAAATTACTACGTTGAAGAGATACCTGCATCCCCAACTTAGTATTTTTTAAATTTAAGAGGGTAAATATCACTTGTAAAATAGCTACTCCTAGTTTATTATAAATATCTTTTAAAACATGCTTTTTATAACATTTTTCTATACCTTTAAAAAATTGAAGTCTTATTTTTTATAAAATTTGTAAACTTTTTTTACTTTTTACATCATAGTTATTTAAAATTATTTGTAAATATTAGTATCTCACGTTTAAATACAGTTTACAACTATTCACAGAACAGCTCCCATTTGGTTTTCTGTTTGAACAGTCACCTCCCAAAAGCTGCGCATCTGTGTCAAAGCAAGAGTCTAGCAGAGGAAGTCCTAGGACTGGAGGACAAGGTCATCTCCCTGTCAAGTCCCGTCAGCCCTGTTACAGTTGGTCAGACGAGTCGTTATCTGTGACTCAGTCAGGTGAGACTAATAATGGAGAGTTTTTTACTTTGTACTATATTTGAGATTCTCTTAATAAGTTTTCTCTAACTATATACTGGTATTATGTTATCCTGTGTTGCATTTGCTAAGAATAAGTTGCATAATTGTTTACCTTTTACTGATAAGTACACCTCTGATTACACCAAACATGACAAACTGTTATATTGTCTGGTGTTAATAGGCATCAGTATTCACCAGGCATTTGTAGAATTTTTTTACACATGTCAGGCATGCTTCTGTGTTCCCATAGCACTCTGTGCTTCCACCTGTTGCGTCAGCACAGCATTGCAACCAGACGTTACCCAGCAGGTCTCCCTCCCAAAATGTGGACTTCCGGAGAGGAGGGTCTGTGCTCCGCTAACAGTTGTAGCCCCAGAGCTCAGCAGGTACTTTGCACTGCATGTGGTAGGACGTTATTACATGTTTCTTGAGTGAACTCATGATGACCGTAAGGAGAGGCGGGAGACAGTAGAGCAGGGTGGCATAAAGCTCAGAGGGCAAGAAGTAGGGAAGAGACTGCAGCTGGCAGTGAGGAGCATTGCCTGTTTTTCCACACCCTCTATCCTATTACAAATCTCTATAGCATATAGATTTTGAAAGAAGGAGCAGCCAGCCTCTACTTTAAGAGACTTCAAGGAGTTAGTTCATCTTGGAAAGTATATCTATAGAGACAATGCTCAGATTGTGTCAGATTCTGAGGAAGATTAATGCCATATTGAGTGTATGCCTTCTGAGCTCATTTTAAATTTACTTGGGTAAGCCTTTAGTAAAGGAAAAGCAAAAAATATACATATTTTTTGGTCTTTGATTCTATTCTATACCCCCTTTGTTTTCAGTGTTTCAAACAGTAGTAAATCATGGAATTTTCCCCCCACCCGTACTTATAGATATCCCTTTTTCTTTGAATAACTGAATAATATTTCGAAGAGTAGATATGTCATAGTTTATGTGATCATTTCCCTAGTGATGGTCAATTAGGTAGTTTCAAAACATTTAATTGCATATTATGTTGTAATAAACATTCTATAATATGTTTATATATTCTTGTTCAATATCTCAGTAGGAATAAATTCTCAGAAATGGAATTAATGGGTCATCCCAGTTGAAGAATCAACCAGTGAACGCATAAATAAGTGGAACAACAAAACCCAAAATTTCTCTCTCCCTCCCTCCCTGCCTTTCTCTCTCTAACATTGATTTTTATAAAAACCTTTAGTGAAAAAAAAGAAAAATGTATTTTGTTGATAAAAATTGTTTTAGAAAAAGAAAGCTATTAATATTGTTACGTTTGCTTTCATGTGCTCTGGTAAAGTTCTTGCCTGTAGAGTGACACGTCAGTAGACATACACTGGGTAGTTGGAAACATGGATTCTTATCCTGGTTTTATTACTTGCTGGTGACTTCAGGTTTCTTTCCCATATTGGATAATGTCTTCCATCTGTAGCAATGAAATATCTTAACCATCCTTGGATAAGTTTACACACCAAGATTAATGATAATATTTATAAGATTCTGTGTCCTTGGTAAGAATAGTTTTAGAAAACCAACTCCAAGATTTCTGAATTATAGATGCTATGTAGGTATTCATGATGACAGCATTATATATAGTATTTATGGAAGTAATAAATTTTAATATGGCAAAATTATATAATACCTTTTTCACTTAAGTGATAGTTTGTTTTCAAACAATATAGTCAGCATGTGTCAAATAATCAGAAACTTAATTTTTAATTAAATTATTCTGTCCATGAGGTTATTCTGTCTTGACATGTTTCAATAAACTGAAGTATCATTTATGAGCCACCTCTGCTTTACCCCACCTCCCAAAAACCCTGTAGGAGAGAATGCTATAAAGACAATATATTCATCTAGAGAGTTGCTTGGGGGGAAAAAAAAAAACAATTTCCAGAGATTCCCTTATGTATTACTGATGATGGATACTCTGCAGTAATACTAGATTTGGGCAGATATGTAATGCGTTCCCATGCACTCTCATAGACTTTTATGTTGTTTCTAATTACCCTTAATTTGTACACTCTTGGTTTCTTTAGTATTTAAAAATAGAAGCATTTCCCAAGGTCTTTCATCTAAAAACTCCAAGTTTCTCATTGACTACTATTAAATCTTCACAACCATAGATGATAAAGCTATTTTTACTAGAAAAATCACTGCTGGTATATGCAGTTTTTAAAATACATTAATTAAAATCATTCTCTTCTTTTACATTTTTTTAAATTTTAATCATTGTTCAAGTACAGTTTTCTCCCCTTCACTCTCATTCCATCCCACCCACCCATCCCTCCCCGAAAAATCATGCTTTTTTTGGCAAAGTTTAAGCCTGTGGGCATGTGGTGGTTTCCTCTGAAATTTTATCAAAATAACATCTCAAGCTTTGGAAGCATGTAAAGCTTGCACGCTAAAAGAATACACAGTTTAGAAGATCAAAGGTATGAGTTTATACTCTATTTTAGAAAGATTGTAATTTTGAGCTCAGCCTGCAATCTTACCCCCAATTATTGTGCTAGAATCATTAGTTGAGTCACTATAAAACCTACCACTAAGAGTTCAGAACCTTTGAACTCTGAAACCAGTTGAGTTTTTTTCCCAGAAATTGAAAGAAAGCATGAGGGAGATATTCCGTAGCTCTCTCTTCACCACCGCCTTTTTCAGTTTTAAATTAAAAATATATTACCTAAAATATTGCCACATAAAAATGTAAAATGTTTGTTTTATGTGAGTATTAATACTGCCGCCATTTATTGAGCTTTTAGAGCAGTCCAGGTATGTACTGCACTCCTTGCTTTTATACACCTTGTTCTGTCTCCACCAGTTCTGGAGATCAGTGAGGGTCAGACACCTCACCAGCCAACCAGCAGCACGTACAGGTTGAAAATGGCCTTTATTATTACTTCATGTTATGAGTGTTCCTCAGCAAGTAGTGAGCTTTGTCCAAGCTGAGGGCTCAGTGTGATGCCGCTACTGGTGTCAAATGGGTATAACTTCCTTGCCGTCCCTTATGTCAATGACATTGAAAAAGCAGAACTTAGGTTTCATTATTTCTAATCTAGATGTTTGGGTCACATTACAAAATAAAGACTAATCTCTTTTAATTTAAATATATCCATAACTAGTTACACATCTTAATCTGAAGTATCTGGAAAAGAAAACCCTGGTTATAAATTTATGATGTCAGTGGCTGTATATCTGCATCTTCAGATTTATATGCAGTATTATTTCTGGTGTAAAGCTGTTAAAGGTCTCACTCAGCATTCGTGTTTGGGAACAATACCATTATGAATCAAGGGGGACATGTAAGGAATAGTCATTTTTATTGTATATCATTTCCATATGTAGTGAAATAAGCAGTGTCTTTAAATGATACCTGTTTTCATATGTGTGTGTGACAGTAATCATAATGAAACATCTTTCTCATAATTTCACTGTGACGGGACAGCTGCTTCGTGTGTTTGCATGGATGTACGTGAATTTTGGGGAAGAAAATATGATTTAATTAGCTTCATTTCAGTTATTTTAAATATTTTAAGAGCTTCCAAAGAAAGGTTACAGCAGAGTATATTTCTTTATAATTTCTCTTTCCTTTTTTATGGTATTAAGACATCAGCTGATGACTCATCAGTGACAAAATTCCAGTCTGATTTTTTTTTTTTTCAAGATTTTATTTATTTATCTTCAGAGAGGGAAGGGAGGGAGAGAGAGAGAGAGGGAAACATCAGTGTGCGGTTGCTGGGGGCCTTGGCCTGCAACCCAGGCATGTGCCCTGACTGGGAATCGAACCTGCGATGCCTGGTTCGCAGCCCGCGCTCAATCCACTGAGCTACACCAGCCAGGGCCCAGTCTGATTTTAATAACTATTAAATTATCTGTTAACAACTAAGGGGAATGACAGTTAAATATGACTAACTTGTCGTTAGGAAGTAATTCATTACAGAATGTCCAAATTTCACTACCCTAAATTTTTTCAACCTCCAATTGCTTACCTTTCCAAGACATGGTACCTTGAGGTTTACTTACAATTCTAAATACTACTGTTAGGAAGCGGCAGTAAGGAGGAGGACCACCCCTACCAAGGAAATAGAGATTAGGGGAAAGGAGGAATGCACATCACTCATACATTTTTTTCAGAAGCTCAAGTTTATTTTTAAATGTTAGGTTGACTTTTTTAAAAAGTTATTTTTCAATATTATTTTGTATTAGTTTCTAGACTGACTTTATTTAAATGGAAT
The DNA here is from genome assembly GCA_004024845.1 of Tonatia bakeri. Taxonomy (NCBI): domain Eukaryota; kingdom Metazoa; phylum Chordata; class Mammalia; order Chiroptera; family Phyllostomidae; genus Tonatia; species Tonatia bakeri. Next base: position 225,694 of record PVIA01001370.1, read on the forward strand.
ATTATACTGCTTTTTATTAGTGGTTACTGAGCTTTATTTTAAGTTAAAATTAAATAAAAGATTTTGTGTCTCCTTCAGAAACCACCTCTGACCAGAGCGACATCGAGGGTAGGATCAGAGCCCTGAAGGACGAGCTGCGGAAGAGGAAGTCCGTTGTGGACCAGCTGAAGAAGGAGCAGAAGAAGCGGCAGAAGGAAAGGCTGAAGGCCCAGGAAGCCAGCCTGATCAAACAGCTGGAGGTTAGACCTGTGGGGAGGGCTGCAAAGCGAATACAGATGTGAGCCCTGAAATGTTTATAATATTGTTAATAAAGTAATGAATTAGGGTTTTTCAGTATGAGCTTGGTGCCACATTTTATCCTAACTCTTCGGGGAAAAGAAACAAAACTTAGGCTATCTAAACAAACTCTTGTTTATAACACTAAATTAAATATTAAATTAAAATGGTAAATATTATAATATTAAGGATTAAAGTAACTATTAAAATGAATTAAAGTAATAAAATAAGGATATTTTCTGAATAAATTTACATACATGAAAGATTGATATCCATGCTCTCTTAAGAAAAGAACCATTAGATAAGTAATTCTAGCTGTTGAAATTATTACTGCCTTTTTGAAAAAATTTTTTTATTGTTAGAAGAATGATGTTTCATACCACACAACTTACTAGTACAGCTCTTTGTACTATTTGGGTGGCTCCTGAATAGCTATAAACTTGACTTTTCTCCCAAGATCCGGTAGCCTTCTCTGATTCTACAGGCTAGAACCCTCGTTTTGATAGCTTCCTCATTCTCTTTTCTCCAGTTTACTCATTGATTCCTTATCATTGATTCCTTTTTATAGTGCTTCTTGCTTGTCCCTTCTCATTCCTACCTACTGCCATCAGACTATTTGGGGCCCTTATGACCTTGTGCCTCTACTGTCTGCTTAGCCTCTTAAGCATCCCTCCTTCTGGTTGCTCCCCTGTTGCCTACATACATTCTGCCAGCCTAGTGCTCATTGTAGAATTGGTCGGAACTTCCGCTCATCACAAGACTCCCTTCTCGTGGAATCATCAGAGAAGGTCATTCAGCTTCCCCCAGACACTCCCATTAAGAGGAATTTCACGTTTTCACGCAGGTGGTGTCCTTGTTGGACTCTAGGTGCTCCAAGTATTAGAAAGCCAAGTATTCTGGCTCTAAGTGTAGCCAGACTTTCTGTTCTTTTAATTGTCCTCGTTGTGAAAATGATAAGCCTATGTTCCTCCTGCATTTGTTAATTCAGTCATCAAATATTCAAATGCCTGTTTATGTGCCCAGAAGTCAGCTAATTACCGTATACACATTTTTCATCCTATTCTCACAGTAACAAAGTGCGGATATTGCTATCCCTGTTTTATAGATAAGGAAACTGAGTTTCAGTGAAATCGAGGATATCCAGGGACACATAACTCAAATGTGGTAAAGCTAGGGTTTCAGTCTAGCCCTGTGTTCACATCCTGTGCCCTTACTGTTATCACTGTGACACTGCACTGTCTTCCATCTGGAAAACAGACCCTGCTAACAGATCCGCAGAAAACGGACGTTTACACAGCTACACAATGGGATTGGGAACCATACTGGGCAGTTCGTGTTGGAGAGTAGTGGGGAACAGGATTTAAAAATAAAGAATCATGTTTAGGACCTCAGAAAACAGACTGATGAGTTTGGACTTCCTCCTGTAGGTCAGCAGTCTTCAGCTTAACTACACATTGGAATTCACTGAGGAGCTTTTTGAAAAATACAGATTTCCAGGCTTGCTCCCAGAGATTTTTATTTGATTAGTCTAGGGTGGGGCCCAGGATTTAAATCACTGCTGTAGGTTGCGAACCACTGACAGCTGCATGGAATACTAGGAGATCGAATAGCATAGCTCAGAAGTGTTCGTAAGTGGTATGTTAGCCAGAAAGAGCTGTGGAGGGGTGCCGTGAAAGTCTGTTTTAGCCAGCCTCATAATAAATGGTTTCAGTAAAGACAAAGGAGTGTTCTGTGTTTAGGCTTTACAAGTGTAGTGTATGATGGGGAAATACAGAATCATAGCAGTTCACATGAAAAAAAACTTCAATTTTATTTGAACACAGATGCAGTAAATCATTTACATTTATACAAGTAATAAATCAGTTACATTTATCACCTTCAGGTCTGAGACATCACAGCCCTCATACATACCTAGTGAGTTAAATCATCTAGCTGTAGTAGATGTTTAATACCAGAAGTTACTTTATTAAAACATTGAGAATTCAGAGTAATATGGACAGTGGGAGTCATAAAAGCAGGGACTTTAGCCTTGGTTTTAGGGATCTTTAGCAACAGACAGGCATCCATCTGCTCATTGATTCATTCTGTAATACCTACTGACAGCCTGCTTTGAGCCAGACACACTAAACATACAGTGTTGAACAAAATACTCACAGTCTCAAATAGTGAGAAATGTAGAGGTGGGGAATTTAGCCCAGAAAACTATGGAGAAATTTGATAGATGGAGAGCTTCCCTTAGATTTCATACAAATTAGAATTATACATTAGTGAAATTTTGTTTATAGAATGGCTAGTGACTGGGAAACATCTTCTGCAATTATGAACTACCATACTTCCAGCCACACCCTTCCTGCCCTTCCAAATTTGTATTCCTAAGTGCTTGCCCCCTTAAGAAGCTAACTTTCACCGAAATTCAGCATAATAGTGACATGAAAGTATTAGGCCACCCTTTAAAGAATAATTATATCAGCAGCTAAAGAAGATTTTTAATGTGGCAGTGCCTGAGTAATTGCTTCATAAGTATTACGGCTCTCCAGATTGAGACTTCATCATTTTCTAATTGATACTGGGATTACAATTCTACGTCTTGCTTGTGTAGAGAGTACTTCAGGAAGGTTGGACCAGTGACTGTTGGCAGCTCTTGGGAATGACACTCATGCTGCCAGAGAGACTTTTACATCACGTCTTCTTTACTGTTTGAGTGTTTTTTAGAATACACTGTTTTGTAATTTAAAATAGTCTGTATAGTGATTCCTCTGATTTTTCTACACTTAGTCATATGATGAATTCATTAAGAAAACTGAAGCCGAGCTTAGCCGAGATTTGGAAGCATCGCCAACAGCCAAACCTCAGATTAAAATGCTCTCCTCAGCTTCTGAAAAACCCAAGATCAAGCCCCTTCCACTACACAGGTAGAAACTTTTGGTAACTTATTTATATTCTGCCTTGTTTGAGAAAAGTGTAAAGAAAGATTTTTAGTAGAAGCTGTCTAAAGTAACTGAAATTGTAATAGCAAAAACTACTTATATTTTTAGTTTTACAAAAGTAAAATTCTTATATGATGTAATTACAAATCAAGTTTAAAATAAGGTGCAGATTTTAGAACATATTCTTAATGCTGAAACCTGGTGGGTGCAATGAAAATAGTAGTATTGCCCGTTGTAGCATTGTAAGTTTTGTATAGACCCCCTTTTGTAAGGGACTATACAAAAATTTTGTAACTTTTGACTCAATAATTCCACTCCTAGAAATCCAACTTGAGAAAATAAGGGTACCAGAAATGTCTGTTTGCAAGAACATGTTTATCATAATATTCTTTATATTAATAAAACATTGGAAGCAGTCTTTGTGTCCAGAAATGAGTGAATAACCCAGTAAATTATGGTCCTTTCCAGGGTAGAATACTATGTAGCCAGTAAATGCAAATACAGGAGCACTAAGTAGCAACATAAGAATATATAATTTGGTATATTAAAAAGTTAGGTTGTAATATTTGGGCTAAATTTAGAACAATGAGTAGGGGTTAGGCAGATCAGTAGGACTGAGAAATAGGCGGACAGTTAAGAGAAAAGGGTATTCATGAATGACCAAAAGCATATCTTAGAAGCTGAACATAATAGTGTTTTGCTGGAGTTAGGAGAAGAAACTAGAAAAATAAAGACTGAATTTTGAAAACTTAATACTCATTTTTAGTAACTTTCTATTTTATTTTTTAGAAGATAGCCTTTACAGGTTTTAAAGAAATATTTTGGAATTTTTTTTTTTTGTTCGTTACAAAAATAATACAGGCTCATTACAGTTAATTTAGTGTTACCTGAGTTTGAATCTTGGTTCCAGTATTAGCTAGCTGTTCCACTTTGATCAAGTTATGTAACCTCTTGGTGCTTCAGTTTTTAGTAGAGATTTATATTCCCATAATAACACCTGACTAATGAACTTGTTATGAGGGTTACAAGGTATAAGTTAGAACAGAGCCTAACATAATTAGCACTACATATTAGTTATTATATTCAGGAAAGCAGTAAAAATAGTTCAAATTATATCATACAAACTATCACCAAAACTAAATGTCAGCAATTAGATTTATTTCTTTCTAGGATTTTTTTGCTGAGATTTTGTGTGTACTTTTGTTACATATACAGTTTTTCATTATAAACTGTAAACTTTGTTTTAATTTTTCCATAATATACTATTGAATGGTTTTTAGAATTTTACTAACCAAGCTGCTGAGGGATTTTAATCAAAGAACAGTGTGATCATTTGTGTGTAGAGTGATCTTTCCGACTGTAACATGAAGGAAAGAAAAGCAATAAGCCTAGAAGGGGGGAGACAGCAGTCTGAGCCGTGCCTCAAATAATTAACAGTAATAAGAATAGAGAACAGGAAAGAGATGTTAGGGAGATTTAAGAAGTAGACTTGGCTAACTAAAGGGCTGGACAGGGAAGCAGAGGAAATCTAAGGTGATTCCCAGGTTTCTCTTAAGCAGTTGGTTGGACCAAGGCTTCCTTAACCTAAAAGCTACACAGCGATCCTCAGGTGTCCTTTTGTGGGAAGCTCATGGGTTTGGTTATAAAGTGTTAATTTCAAGGCGCCTGTAGTTCATGTACGTGGAATTACCCAGGACACATGTCACGGTCAGATATATGGGGATGCTAGCATGTGAATGGTGGCCGAAGCCATAATTATAGCAGCATCACCCAAAGAAGGCCTACATTCAGAGGGAATAAAAAAAAGGGAGCCAAGTACTAAATATGATAAAATAGCAACATTTAGGAGCATTACGGAAGGTGGGAGTGGAAACCAAATGAGGGACAATAGCATGAGGTGGAGGAGTGAAGATTGGAGGCGGGGAATTTTATTCGAGGCTCGAGGCACCCTCGCACGCTGAGGGGGGTCTCCAGAACGGAAGACTCGGACTGCAGGGAAGAGGTGGGTGGTGAGGCTGCGGGAGCGTGTCGGGTTGGGGCGGGATGAGGTTTGACAGTCAGCTTTGACCGAGTGTCAGGAGACACACTTTGTCCTCCCTGCGGACAGGAGGGAGGCTGTTGGAATGAACTATAGATAATTTTGTAGGTATAATTTTGTATCTAAATTATAGATAATTTAAAGGTTGTGAAGGCAAGAAAGTTCACGCTGATGGCCTCTGTTTTCCTCATTAAAAGAGGCCAGATCATATAGCAGGAGTGATGAGGGTCAGAGACAGGCTTGATGAAAGTAGCGAAGGTTGGAATAACTTCTGTGGAGAAGAAAGAAGTGGTTTTCTAAGAATTGACCCCTTTTTGTTATTAGTTATTGTAGTGTCAGCCATACATTTATTTCTGTTCATTAATTTCTACTTCAGATCTGAAACAGCAAAGAATTGGAAATCACTAACAGACTCAGAACGTTCCAGAGGATCCCTGGAGTCCATTGCTGAACATGTTGGTATGTAACTAGAAAAAACAGTGGTGCTGTATCTACATAGACTGAGGATTTATGCAAATGCCCACACAGTTCTCCCTCTTCAGCTTTTTGATTAAAAATGAATATCTTAAAGACAATAGATTATTTAATATTTTTAGTTACTTTTATACTTTAAAGTGATTTATTGATTATGCATAAGTTATGTGAATCACTCTTTATTATCTCAAATTTATGATTAAAAACTGAGGCGTAAAGACATTAACCTGAAATGCCTGAGTGTGGCCGCAGCGTCTCTAAATGCTTCCTCAGGCGGCTTTTGTTTCTGATGATGTGTATTTTTGGCTCATACTGTTTCTTAGGGTAAGAGGTTTTATGTATATATTTTTCAATTTAACCTAAAGAAGAATGATTATTGAAAAGAAAGTGTAAGTCAGTGAGGAAATAAAGCAAAACTGAGACATGAAAAGCCTGCCTAATAATAATAATGATGAAATAGCAATTTGAATTCAAAACATTTAAATCTTGGTTTGTTAACACATCAAATCTTATTTTTCTTTGCAATATTAGTTCTTAAAGTGCTGTACTTGTGGAAATAGTTGGGGTTTTTTCTTTTCATTTTTTACATTCAAGGGCTTAGTTAAAATGCCCAGGAAAATTCTTTCTTTTAGAACTACATATGGAATTATATTTGTCCTTCCTTTATTGCTTTCCTATTTGAGAATGGATATAATATTTATCACACAATTCTTGTTTTGCATTATTTGAGAATAATCATGCAAATCAATGACTGCATAAACTTAGATTCACTTTTCTTCACTTTTTAAATTAGAATAACACTTAAGAAATTATTCTAATTTAAAATTTTCACAGTCATTTTAAATGTTTGTGTATTGTTGGTACAGTATATTCTCCTAAAGGGAAAACTTACCTAATATAGTAACCAAAACAAGTAATATTTATTGACCAGAGTGTTTCCTCGCTAAATTTGGCTTCTATTAAATTTTGGTTCCAGAAATTGAGAGATTGAAATTAAACAATTTTTGTGTGATTTTTTTTTTCCTTTAAGATGCTGCGTTGGCAGGTTCTGAGAGACCAGTATCAGAAAAGTCTTTATCTGCATATGCAAAGAGAGTGATTGAATCGGACAGTCGGACAGAGGAGCATTTTCATTCTTCATCTCCAATTCTTAGATCATCAAGGAAAACCCGAGCAGAATCTGGAGACTCTCTAGAAAGTGTACCTTCGTTACCTCTTCTCAAAGAATTAAACGCCCCTAATAGAATTCTGGATGTGTCAGGTGCCAAGGTTGTTGAGGAACAGGCTAGTCAAAGATCAGAAATGCAAGAAGTAAAATACACAAACTGGGAGGAGAGTCCAGTTGACGAGGCCAGTTTTAAACAGTCTAGGAAGTCTGATGTCTTACTGAAACTAGACCTGGAACAGGGGGATTCATCTGAAATCCTTTCAAGGAAAGATCTCCCTTTACATGCTACAAATAGTCAGAGAGACTTACTTAGATTAGCCATCGAAAACCTTAGTAAGAAAGAGTTGAAAGAGAGACAATCAGACCGAGATACGGATCATAGTCGAAACATCCAAAGAGAGAAAGATACTCATCAACAAGAGAACGTAAAGGAAAGGGACTTGTCTTCGTCAGAACGGCGTTTTGCTCCTAAAGAGAGAACATACTCGGAAGATTTTGAAGTGTCTTCTTCCAAGAAAGACATCTCAGCTGAATTGTGCCAAGATGACTTTGAGGTATCATCTTTGCTGTCACTCAGGAAAGACTCAAAGTCTCGCAGAGATAAATCACAGCCCGCAAGAAGCTCTGACAGTAGAGCCAGTAGCTTTGGCACTGGTGATGACATCAGTGAGTGCCTCAGTGAGAAGAGCCTTTCTGTCCATAGCAATATCCACTCCGAGAGGCTGTTGGAACTCAAGTCCCCTACCGAGCTCATGAGGAGTAAGGAGCGTAGCGATGTAGAGCATGACCAGGGCGTCACCCAGTCCTCTTCTTTGGCTCCAGTTTCTGTTGCAGATGAGTTACTTGATTTCCACATTGGGGATAGGGTGTTGATTGGCAACGTTCAGCCCGGAACTCTTCGATTCAAAGGCACAACTAGTTTCGCTAACGGGTTCTGGGCTGGAGTGGAGTTGGACAAACCTGAAGGCAATAACAATGGAACCTATGATGGCGTTGCGTACTTTGTGTGCGCAGAGAAGCACGGCATCTTTGCTCCTCCTCAAAAGATATCCCACATTCCAGAAAACTTTGAAGACTATGTAGACATAAATGAAGATGAAGACTGTTACTTAGATGAACAATATCACTACAATAACCAAGAACAGAAAGATACAGAGGGTCCCACATTTGATGGAGAAAAGGATGCAATTGAATATTTGTATGAGAAATCTTTACCTAGTGTGCACCATGTAGAAGCCTCAGTTGATAGAAGCCTTAAAATAGAAACAGACAACATACAGGATGTTTCTGGGGTACTTGAAGCCCAAGTTCACCAGCAGTCTTCAGTGGGTTCACCGATTCCTTCAAAGGAAAACAAAGACCTTGTTTCTGGCGCCACAGAAGAGGTTTCCACTGCTGTAGAGGACGATACTTTAGACAATACCTTTTCCGAAGAGTTGAAGAAGGCACAGCAGTTTACAGAAGAGGAGGAGAACCTGTATCCCGAGGTTTCAGAAAAGCATTCCACCCCACTGCTGGACCGTCTAGCAAGAGAAAAGAGCCAGCTGGAAGCCCAGCTGCGGTCATCACTAGGTGAGGAAGAAAAGTCAAAGCAACAACTGGAAACAGTCAGCTTACTAACAGACAGTTTACTGGACGTCTTTCTGGCGGACACAGTCAATCAGCTACAACAAATCAAAAAGGCCAGGAATGAGAAAATCCAGCTCAGCAATCAGGAACTTCTTGACGACGATCAGAAGAACATCGCAGCCCAAGGCCTGTCCCCACCTCTCAAGGAGCAGTCACCAGGTGTTCCAGGTTGCTTCCTAAGGTCTGAATTGGACGATGAAAAAGAAGAGATTTCCTCACCGGATATGTGTCCCAGACCTGTAAGTAGTTTGCCTGGAAGAAGTGCCAATCAACCCTACCTTTGTAGTGCATGTTTAATGCGGATGGTTTTTGGTGATGTGGGGTCTATTAGATGAAGATCACTGTGCTGGCTTTTAAAGGCCTTGTGACTGTTTTTCTGTCAGAAGCGTAATTACTCTCTGTTGCGTCATGAGTGGTCACTGTAGGTGATCACGAACACTGGCAGGTTTACGCCAGTTTGACAACCCTGAGTACTGTTCACAGATTAGATTCCCTTGTAGACTCATTGAACGGTTTATTCCATGGAGCTTTCTAGTGGTTCTCAACCCGGTTCTATTTTGCCTGTGAAATTATTTGTCCCCATATCTACTCAATCATAGTTGCCCTGCAAAGATTACCAGTTGTGACATTGAGTCTGGTAAAACTCAGTTATATTCATTATAACATACACTCGGGCCATTACCTTGTTTAGGTCATCCGTGGAAAGTTGAACAAAAGTAATGATCGTGAGTAACTTGACCAAATAATCACTAAAGGTGAGAAATTTCATATCCCAGTTCCATATATCCCCGAGACAAGACAGTTCTACAGAAACAGAATAATGATGATACAAAAAGGAAACAAAAACTATATTGATTAACACGTTAATCAATAAACATTTTATACAAATTCAGCTTACATAAGCAGACCAGTGGGAAGCAGGACAGTTTTTTTCTTATATTATTAGTACCTACTGTATTGTTTTTATTTGGCCTATTTATTAGAGATATAGTAAACATACAAATAATATATTTGCTTTGTCTAAAAAAAAAGGCGTAAGTGATCTGAGGCCACCAAGTAGGCTCTGTTTGAATGGCCCCATCTCTTGCAGGAGAGTCCAGTGTTTGGCGCCAGTGGGCAGGAAGAGCTTGCTAAGAGACTTGCTGAACTTGAGATCAGCCGGGAGTTCCTGAGCGTGTTAGGAGATGACCAAGACTGGTTTGAAGAAGATTTTGGTTTGAGCTCTTCTCACAAGATCCAAAAAAATAAGGCAGAAGAAACCATTGTGCCTCTCATGGCAGAACCAAAAAGAGCTCCCCAAAAGCCGTGTGAAATGCTCTTGGCAGCCCCACATACTGCAGAGGACGTAGAGACTCTCGTCCACAGCGCCGCGGAAGAGCTTTGGAAATGGAAAGAACTGGGCCATGATCTTCAGGGCGTCGGGGCCCCTGCAGAGCTGCTCGGCTGTGCCAGTAAGGGGCTAGACTTGGAGAGCACGAGCAAACGGGTCTACAGACAGGTAGGTGGCAGGGGAGGGAAATCCTGACTTCTGAGCTGCCCTCTGGTCGGAAATTTAGGTTCTTAGCTGTTTTGTTTTGTTTTATTCTCTATTAAGGCGGTTTTTGACTTAACAAAAGAGATTTTTGAGGAAATATTTGCTGAGGATCCCAACCTGAATCAACCCGTCTGGATGAAACCGTGCAGAATCAACTCAAGTTATTTCCGACGAGTGAAGAACCCCAACGACCTTGATGAAATCAAGGTAAACTGCAGACTTCTTGACCTGCCGCTTTTTCATACAGATCCATGTACTCTGAAGTCAGGGACCCCTCTGTATTACTCGTCTGTCCTCAAGGCCGTTCCGTCGTGGGTATTTAACAAATTAACTGAATCCATGAGCAGTGGAAGGGTGGGGGGTGAGAGGGAACCCTGAATCCTCAAGATTTGCATAACAAAACATAACTTTTAATAGACTTTTCAGATATATACCATTTATAATGTCTAAGAAAAATTAGGAAATACTCAGGGAGATAAATTATTTCATCTCATAGGCAGTTCAGGTGAGTTTTTGCTGATACAGAAGTAAGTATAATATTCTAGTAGTATACCTGAAAACACATCATGTATTAAACATGCCCGCCCTAGACACATAGATGTTACCTTTCCATGTTGGATTTTGGAGGCTTCAGATTGGTAATGGCTTTTGAAATATGTAAGATAGTAATGTGACACATAAAAAACATTGTTCATTAACTGAGGAGCCCCTGAAAAGATGAGGTGCCCTTGGAGCCACAAGGACTCCCAACAGACCAGCCTCAGAGTTACACTGGTGGACATTCTCTGGCTGTTCACGTGTTTCTTCAGCTCAGCAAATGCTGTGTTTTCAGCGCAGTGCTGCTCACACTGGAGCGTGCACGCGGGCCAGCCGGGCATTTTGTTTAAGTGGAGGCTCTCCCCAGCAGGTCTGGGGTGCGACCTGAAGGTCTGCGTTTCTGTTAAGCCCCCGGTGACGCCAGCGCTGTTGCTCTAGGAAGCGGGGCTCCCGAGCTGTGTTCCAGGCTCCGTTGGTCATAGGGAGGTTTCTTTCCTCAGAGAGCACACCTCCAGTTACTCGCCTTATTGACATGTTTTCTTACGTCATCCAGGAGTCTCTGTGGACTATCCAAGTACATTAAAGGAACATGGACATTATTCTGGTATATATATAGTGTGATGGCGCTGCCTTAAACAACAGTCTTTTTTTTAATTGAGGTATAATTGACGTATTGGTTGTGGATGTACAACATAGTGATTGTAGTGATTCCATGTTTGCATACAGGGTCCAGCACAGATAACACCTCTTTTTTATTACAAAATCATAAGCATGTAATTCTGTAACATAACAATATCACACTCAAGCATACCATGTGACATTTTAGGTGAAACGTTCAAATTGAAACTATAAATTATGACACCCATATTATTACCCTACCAACCCCGCTCCAGCAGGTGTTACTTCTGCGGACCCTGCGTGTTGTGGGCAGGTCACCACAGTGAGTCTAGTTGTTAACCACACGTAGTTACAAACTGATTTCCTTGTAATGAAAACTTTCAAGCGCTAGTCTCTTAGCAGCTTTCAAAAGTATATAATACAGGGTTATTAACTATAGAAAGCTCTTGAAAATATTTTGTACTGACAGAACACCAGCAAGTATTTATGAGATGTAATGTATGCTTATATCAGGGAAGGCAAAACAGGCTGAATCCAGCCCACCACATGTTTTTATAAATAAAGCTTTATTGGACTGCAGCCAAGCCCATTTGTTTACATATTGTCTATGTCTGCTTTCCTGCTAAAATATTTATAATCTGGCCCTTTACAGAAAAAGTTTTCTGACCCCTGCTTAGATTAAGATAAGTACCCCCAAAAAAGTTTTCAAAAATTAATTTGAGTCATTAAAAAAAAGTATTTTTTTTTTTTTTTTAATGATTTTCAACCTTGAGGAATAGAGTAGTAGAACCACCTCGGGAGCTTTCTCAAAACACTGGTGTACTTCCTGTCAGCTCTCCACAGATGACACAGCCTCAAATGCGCATGCGTGTGCATGCTGTGCGGGCTGGGAGTGCTGGGGCTTGGGGGCACGCTGGTGGTTTGAGAGTCATCTGAAATGATTCTGGGTCACAAGTGTGCCCTTCCCTCCACTAAGAACATTGTTTTTTAACAAGTAGTAATATTGTAATATATAGACTTAAATACATATTTACTGTACTTTAAACATACTTAAAATAGCAGAAATCCAAATTATTTCATTAATAACAACAAATAAGTTGAAAATAAGATATTTAATATATACCAACAATATCAGAGTATATATCAATAGAGTATACAGTGATGCTTCCCACTAATTTTAATATTGAAATAACATTTTGTAAAGTTTTTTAATGATAATAGTTCAAATAGCATTAGCAGTAAAACTGTTATGCTTTTTATACTGCAGGGTTGGTTAATATTTTTAAAATTTAACATATTGAACCTTGGTGCTTCAAAATAAACTGCTCCAGCCAAAGCCGCACACTTTGTTCACGGAGCGTTGCTCCCAAATTCATGTTGGGCTTTTCAGGGTCAGAGGTTTCCGTTAGGCTTTAACAGTTTTGCCAGCTTGAAGTTAGCTAATGGTGGTTCTTGGTAGAGGGGACTCTAAAGCAATTTTTTCTTCGCAGATTCATCAGTGGGTTTTACTTTTTTTAACATCTAAAATGTTTATCTTTATTTTTTTCAATAGTTTTTTATTGTATTTTTTCCATTACCGCTTGTCCCCCCTTGTACCCTCTCCCACCTCCACCTGCCTGTTTTACTTTTACACGTTGTGTAAAAACAAAAATTCTTTAAGTGAATAAAATCTGAACTTCTGGAATACTTTTCAAATTGATAAGTGGAAGAAATTTGTATGTTCTTTTATTATAAATTATATTCGCGTAAGTCTGCATTACAGCATGGAATCTCAGGAGCTTTGTTGTTTGTGTTTCATTCGTCCCTCTCATTGTTACAGAACTTCATAGCAGCTGAAGCTCTCAGGTTGTTCAGTCTCAGAAAGGAGCCAAACCACAGAACAGATTGGCAGAGAATGATGAAATTCGGAAGAAAGAAAAGAGACCGAGTGGATCATATCCTGGTCGGTGTATATAACTGAGCTGTTTCTATTCTGACCATTTCTTCTGAAATCAAAACATAGTTAGAGTCTAAAAAGAAAAGGAAATAGAATTAATCTTAAGTCTGTAATAGTAAAGTCAAATAGCTTTCATTTGCTGCGTTTCTGCCCCTCAGGTTTGAAAATTGCATTCTTTTGAACTCAGTAGATGAATATTTAACGTAACAGTGTTTTGTAGGTGTGGAGAACTTGAGAAATGAAGAGTTGAGAGGAAGCCAAGTTTGAGGGACTGAATTGAGGACAGGCCAGCGTAGACGGAATGTAAAGCCTGTTCTGCGCTCCCTTGGAGAGGAGCCTTGGACTAATTATCCGACTCCATGGTGCCTCATTTCCCCATCTGCAAGTGAGGGAGGGTACTAGAAATAGTACCTGCTGAAAAGAGGATCAAGAGGATTAAAAGAGTATTTATGTATGTCTATATGTAATAGTTCTCTGTGGGAAAAAAGGAGAATGACATGATTGTTACACTGACGTTTTAATGTAATTTAATTAATTTTTATATAGCACACATTAATTACATACAGACACCTTCAGGAGCAGGGGGAATGTGAAATAGAACAGACTCTAAAAAACAGAAGAAAAACATGGAGGCAGATCTGCAGGCTCTAAGACCCGTTAGTTGCCTCAGTTGAAGCTCCCTGTTGGGACTGTACTCTCTGATGGCCAGAGCAGAAAGGAAAACGTGTTTGCTCTTCCCGGCTGGGAAGGCAGCGGTTCCTCTTCCTAAGGGGGAGCAGAGTTTTTGCCGATACTGACGAGAGCACTGTGGGGGCCCACCGAGGGGGCCCACCGAGGGGACGCTGAGAGGTGCAATGGGTGATGTCCTGAGCCAGTATTTCTATGGGAAGGGCAAAAACGATTTCATTAGGACAGTGATTTCTAAATTTTATTATTGAGGAAGAAATTGCTCACAGAACAGATTTTATGCTAAAGGCTGAAATAACAGAAAAAGGAAAGCTGTACAGCTTTGTTTGAACAAACGAACAAATTCATGGGAGGCGTGAAATCTTTTGTGGGGACACACCTGTGTGTCCCAGAACGTGGTTCTCCTGCAGCTCCGGCTTGGGAAGGGTTGCGTTGGGCTGTTGCCTGTGACGTTCTCCGTAAGAGAGGAACGCCGGTTCCTTGGTAGGTTAAAGTATTTCTTATACATGCACACAGAACCACTCTGGTCAAAGAACACAGTGCAGGAGGGTCTGAGTAAACACGCTCATTTACCGGTGGCCCGTTGCAGAACCTCCAGAGGGAGGTTCGAGAACGTACTTGACCATGAAGTCCTTTTGGTTGACATATCTGTTCATGCGGCAGAAGTTAGGGAACCGAAAAATGGATGTTTACATATCCTTCAAACAACCCCCCTCAGAGAGAAAGAACATAGCAGCCACCTTGTCATACACTTTCAGCTCTGGCCAGGGGTCTGTGTTGGCCGTACTGTTCTTCCCTCTCTCGCTTGCTCAGACTCCTGGGTGCTGTAGTCTCTTCCTCCCAAGAGTCTTCTCATTTTCTTCAGAATGGCAGTGGTGGAAGTTCCCCTCTTCACTTCCTCTGCCTTATTCAAGACACATCTGTGATCAGGCCAAGTCAGGAGCTGGTGGTTAAGTATCTTTTTTGCCAAGTTAGACTTCCGTTGGAGACCCCATCGCTGCAGTAGCTGCTGAGTTTGGGACTAGATCAGGGTTCGGAGGCTGCTCTCTCCACCTGGGCTCCACGCCACAGACATCATTATGTATAATGAACCTTCTGTGTTTCTTTTGTAAGTAGCCTTTACAATTTTTATTGTAAACAAGCAAAAAATCTCGAGCAGTTCTCATTTGATTGTGGTTTACCTTAGGAATCCAAAAATCCTAAAATGCAAAAAGAACAAGTATTGCATAACATTGATCTTTAAAATAAACTTAAGCGATAGATAGTACATTTTAAAAACCAAATTTTATTCATTTATTTATGATACTCCAGAATCATATCCAGTATTGTCTTTGAGTGTGTGTGTGTGTGTGTGTGTGTGTGTGTATATGCACTTTATAATTGTGAACCATATGACTGGTCATTTGCTTTCTTCTCTCCCCCTTCAGTTCTTACACATATTATCTTACGTTGACACAGACAACATGCTTGTAATCCTGAATAACTATAAAATACTAGAATATTGTCAAATTCCATTTTGACAGATTTGAAGCCATTTGACAGTTTCAAAGCTACTTTTATTTAGTTGGCAGTTGAGGTTTTTCACACTTTCTGCAACTTTGAAAGGGACGCTGCCATCACATAACGTACCCTCGTTCCCTGTCTTGTGCCCTGAGCCTGTGTGGGGCCGCAGAGCCAGCAGTGTGGTGCCTTCTCTGGCTTCCGTGGGGCTCTGACCTCTGTGTTTCTGGACTCCAGGTGCAGGAACTCCACGAGGAGGAGGCGCAGTGGGTGAACTACGACGAGGACGAGCTGTGTGTGAAGATGCAGCTGGCTGACGGCATCTTTGAGACCTTGATCAGAGACACTATCGATGTTCTGAATCAGATCAGTGAGAAGCAGGGGAGAGTCCTGCTTGTGTGACATCTTGCAAATAAACCGAACACTGAGTGCTAACGTGAGTCCTGGGCCTTTCTGCCCCCGATACACACCCCATCTCCATCATAGCAAGAGTGCTTCCGGACCTGGTGCCTGCTCTCAGAGACTGCTGGTGTGGAGTCGGTGGGACAGTGCGGTACGTCTGGTACTGCAGCCTCTGCCTCAGAGACTGTCCGCTGGATCGATCGTTGGTTTTCGGTGGGCGGCACACACTTGATGTTGACACACAGCCCAGTTCTGCACCTCTTGTTAGCACCCCGACTGGGTCTGTGGGGAGGGCTGCCAGCACCAGACTTACCTCGTAGCTTACACTAGGGCGTCACGGTCTTGAGTCTGAAGTCAGGCAGGAGAGGTGTATAGATAAATGCATCGTACCATTTTTGGCACGTAATCCTTGTCTATGATAGTCTCTAAACAGTGTTACACCCTTAACCACTTCTGAATAGGCAAGTTTAGTAATGGGTGCCTATTTCACAGTCCGGAGTTCGTTTCACTTCTTTCTGAAGGCCATTCTCTTCCATTACTGTAGCTGAGCAGCAACAAGCAGACTGTCAAGTTAACAGAAATCAAAGATAGCCTTGCTTTCTGAGCACCATCAAAAGAATTATAACCCTTTGCATTATTTTTAGTTTTCTCTATCTGGGCATGAAAACAGAAATGCCCTCACTGAAGACCGAGCTCAGAGGACTGATGCTGGGCTGGCTTTTCTGCCCTGCGTCTGCCCCACACTTTCTGCTCTTCTGAACCTCTGCCAGCTGCTCCCGGAACCCCAGACCCTCAGGACCGTCTCAGGCATCCCGGCATGGCAAAAGTGGACACCATTCATTTTGGCCTTTCAACGTCCAGCTCCCATCCCTCCCTGAGAAATCAGAGATGCTGTTACTTGAATGATTTGGGAAATGAGTGTGTGCACCAAAGACGAAAAGATACTGTCTGTTGTTTGTGTGCTTGTTTTGTGCTATGGAACATTTTTTAATTTATTTTAAGATAAATTATTAAGTTGAAAATGTGTATCCCTATTCACAAGTGAAAGAATCTTCTTAGAGTAGTTCCACTTCCATCTTGAAGCTTCTCTGGTTCATAGTCTTTGCACAGGAACCCTGCAGTTTTAACAAACCCATGCACAGTGGGAAGAAGATGGGCTTTCCCAAGACCACCTGCAGCAGCAGGAACGGGATAAGACGATGCAAAGACACTATGAAATTCAGCTCTGCCTCTCCTGCAGCGTTGCTCCTCACAGCTGTTACCTTGTCCTGAAAACTTGTCCAGGCTCCAGCTGCTACACTGAGCGTGTGTAACGATGCTCTCCCGAGACCTCAGTGCCCTGCCTTCCCGGTGGTTCCTCTTAATCAGTGTGTTCTTCTTCAAGTATCTAGAAGAATGTGGATAATCTTAGGCGTGAGTGTAAATGCCTTAATATTGAAGGTCCTGATTAGAAGCATGATATAAGGCATCCACTGGATTCCTATTCACAAGTATCCTGGAACGTTACTGCTTCAAAATATGTTAGAAAAAACCCAAAGATGGTATAATCTTTGTGTGCACACTCGTTCCTTTCTGCATCTTTCCTCCAGACTTGCCTTTGCATCTCAAATGCTTCACTATGCACACTTCCATTCCTCTTTGGTTTCACCCTGTCATTATGAGAAACTTAATGAAATAACATTGGAATATTTGCATTTTGCACAATGACTGGTATGATAGCTCTTGACAAATAAGGAAAGCACTGAAACATTGTGGTTGGTTCTTGGGAAATGCTCAGATCGAAGCATTGCCAGCGTTTCTTCTGGGCTTTGGATGTTGGGCTGTAGTCTCGTAGTCGTAATGAGAGAATTGACTTAAGAGAAGCTGGGTTTCTTGGGGTCATTAACCAGTAGTGTGGAGATACTATTTTCATGTGGCCAAGGAAAAGCGAGGGCTTTGCTTTGCAGCTCGTGTCATTTGGAAGACAGCAGGCCACCTTGTCTGCGTCCTCCAGCTGCTCGTGGGATAACAGCTGTCCTATGACACTGAAACTTCAGCTGCTGTAAATTTTTTATAAAGGAATATAAAAAATGTAATAGGAACATAGGTTGTTCTTCTACATCCTCATTATTTGGACCTAAATCAATTTTTAACAAGAAATATTGTCTTTATTCTTTCTGGCATTGATTTTCAGAAGAGGAAGAAATGCTAGGAGCCAGTGGAATGCGCCGTCCAGGCTCAGGGCCCCCTGTGGGAGTGCCACTGAGTGCGTGGCGGCCCAGTTCCGGCGTGCGCCCGCACCTCAGCGTTCTGGGTGCCACGTGAGAGACAGGAGTTGATCAGTCTTACTCCTTGCTAGAAGTAATTACCCATAGTTAGGCAGCAGAAAACAAAGGAACCTGTAATTAGCAGGTTTCTTATTATTTTAACTCTCTGTTTGTAATCGGAAGGGGTTTAGTGTTAGGGTTGAAATGAATGCGGACACCGGCCGCTTGTTCCTCACTGGGATCTTTTTAATCGTCTGCCTCTTAACCACGAATCTAAGTACCCCCTCATTGTAATCTCTGTTCCTTCGCCCCACACCCCCGTCCTTTCATTCTCCATGATTCCTCTGAGAAAAAGATCTTTGCATCAGCAGTAATATCTTTTAAAATAGCACTCAGAATTTAGTAGTAAACCAACATACAGGCTTCAGATTATTTCTGAGTCCAAAACAGTTTGTGCTGTCCAGGGTGCTTAACTCTGGGTTAAATAAGTACAGGGTAGATTCCCTCTTCAGGTCTAAACAGGAATTTTTACTCTAGGGAAAAGCGCGAAGAGCTCAACAGTAGTTAACAGGGAAGGTGATTTGTTTTTCTTTTACCTAAAAGAAAAGAAGATTCCTTCTGTGACTACAGGTCTCTGAGAAATTATCTTTCAGAAGAGATTTCATTGCTCATAAGAGTGTTGTGGCCTATTGATAAAAACAATTTTGTTCACTTTCTTGTCTTGAAAAAAAAGTGGCCTTAGCTTTTTGCAATACTTGAATAAAGTGTGTACTCGCACAGCATTAGAGACTCGTAACTTTTCTGCAAGAAGTTCAGACTTACATCTTCTTTTACTACCTTAAGAATACTAGTGAATAAAACATTAATTCAAAGAGCAAATGATAGAAACTACAATGTTTAATGCAAATTGTAGGAATTTACATGTTTACAAATCATCTTAAACTGGTTGTGCAGCAATTCAATAAAATATCTTTGTATTATAAAAATGTGAAGAAAATGTAAACTGATGTAAAGGAGGTACTGTCATTTTAATTAACCTGATGTTAAATAGCTTTTCCTTCCGGACTTTGCAAAGCCTTCTCGGGAAACACATTGCAAAGCATTCTCTGGGAGGCCTGGCCTCCGTGTGTGTACTGTATCGTGCAGACATGAAAAACAAACCCGTTTACTGTGTGTGTGTAAATAGCCTGGTCACCAGGCCGTTCTCAGCCAATAGTCACATCCAGTGCAGCTTTGCACGGAAGACTTAGGGTGTGGTTTGTAAGTATGATCTGTAAAATAACTGGGATGAGTTCCCATGTACACCTGTGTAAATAGATTTGTTAACTGAAATGTACTTTAAGATAAAAATCTGTAAATAAACTGATTTATAAATTAATTGCATGTCAGGCGTTCTTTTTTCACACTTTGAGCCAAGTTTAGCAAGCTGGTCCCTGACTGGGTAGCCCAGCGCCTGTGCTCGGCTTTACAACAAGGTGACAGCGTGCGGGGGCTGTTCGCTCCGCACGGAAACACCTCGCCACTCACGTCGGGGCAGTCGGACGGTCGTCACTCAGACGTTCATCACACCTTCCTGTTCCGAGCCCTGTGCTCAGTGCTGGGGGCAGCTGAGATGCAGGCGTGATCCCTGACCGCGTGGAGCTTCAAGTCCAATGCAAGGGTCATCAAAAAAATGTCAAAAACAAGGTATGACAGGTTGCAACAAATGCTGTAAAGGAAGCGGACCCAGGTTTGAGAATATATAACGGAAGGACCCACGAAGGGTAGATGGAGGTGGTCGGAGAAGAGCTCAAGGTAAATTAGAACCTCGTGTTCTGTAGTGCCGGGCTGCTTCCCTGTCGTCCATGGCAAATGACTCGAGTTCTGGCTGATCACCCTTGCAAAATACACAGAAGGGCAGCCATCTCGTGCCCAGGTACAGAGGTTGTAATTTATTTCTAGAACTATGAGCTTGGAGGAGAGCTAGCGAGACGAAAGAATAAGCATCTGCAGAGGGAGAGCACCCTGAAGTGTACGGAGCTCAGGACAGTGAATTGTCTGCTCCGACA
This sequence comes from Tonatia bakeri, assembly GCA_004024845.1. NCBI lineage: Eukaryota > Metazoa > Chordata > Mammalia > Chiroptera > Phyllostomidae > Tonatia > Tonatia bakeri. The sequence continues at coordinate 245,714 of PVIA01001370.1, forward strand.
GGCCGGAAGTGATCATAATCTCACCTGAGTTCCATCCCTGCCACACCTTTAACCCCTACACAGCCATGGCCACTAAATGCTGTGAAAGTGACCCTGTGTTGCAGCAGATTCTACGAATTCTTTGACTCCTGAAATAAACAGTTGAGTGTCCACTGCGTGCCGCATACCGTTCGGTGCTAAGAACTTAACAGGGACGGCAGGCTGAATCTTGGAAAAGACCCAGTAGCTGTGCCCTTCACTCAAAATACATGAAGGTGATAGCCAGGAGGGTGGCAGCGGATGTAGCAGAGCCATGGATGGTGAGTACCTACAAGAAGTAAATGCTGTCAAGACAAGCAGTTGTCCTATGACATCCCAGAAAAGCTCAGAAATGGGAGGCTGCGACTGCTATAGAAAAAGTTGAGTCTAGGACTGTTTCATTGGTCGCTAGGTGGCCAGGCTGTGAGGCCAAGGTTGAAAGCCAGATTAGTGCTACCCAGGGAAAAGACCCATGCGAGACAGGATGTCCCTGAGAACAGACGACAGCAGCCCAGGCTCAAGTGGTACTGGGTTTCCTTACAGCAAGAGAGGAGAGAGTCAAGATCCAGTCCCTTGCGAAGCATCAATCCCCCACAGCCAGCGGGTTCAGTCCAAAGCCGGAGGGGGCAGTGTGACTGCATGCACCCCGCTTCCTGATGCAGTGGCAGGAAATATGGAAAGCCGAGGGTGTGCCTGAGGGCCACCGCCACCTGCACTTAAACAGAACGAAGGAGCACCCAGTTTGAAGCAGGAAAGGCGTTCCCACACAAGGTGACAAGCCTGCACAGGCGGTGAGGGCTTTTCCTCTCAGCAAGTAAGGAAGCGTTCCAGGCCCAAGGCCCGTTCAGATGTGGCTGTGCAGGGCCCCTGAAACCCTGCCTTTCCCGACAGCATCCTCCCCTCCCCCCACCCCCGCCCACACTGTGCAGTCATGGAAGTAGAGAGGAAGCGCACCCCTCCAGGTGGGCCATCATTGCCTTGAATGTGTAAGTGGAGCTGGGTGGATGGGCCCCTGAACAACTGGATGGATACAGTGCTCACAGAGCCTGCTGGTCATTTTGAGGGCACTTGACCAGGTCAGTAGGAGAACCAGACTCAGGACAATGATGAGGTCTCCCTGGAGGATGGCCCTCCCACAAGAACCCCCACTGCCTGGACTAAGCCAACTAAAGAGGTAAAAAATGAGCCTGGGTGGACTCGGGTACACAGGTGATAACCACCCCACCTAAGCCGGGCTTCTGCCCCCATCCCCACCCGCTGCACTGTTCGTAGATCTACAGCAAGAGGTGTCGGCAGGGACACAAATGCCACCTGTCTGACGGCAGATAACTGAGGGCTGTGCAGGTGTCCATCACTACCTTGGCTAGGGATTCTAGGGATTCTTGTTGGTCTGGAGGAAAGTCCAAGTCGCTGCATCCTGGCCAGGCCATTAAACCGGCAGCATGGGACAAGACGGACTTTACTCTGGCTGACAGACAAACCCGGCGGTGTTTGAGTTTGCCTCTTCCCCCCAGGCTGTGCTGATTCCGATCAGCATTGCAGTGCCAGGCCCCACGCGGGCTTCTGTGTAGGAGTGAGAAGAAGACAGGTGAGAGTTCCCACCTCGCTGAGTTCCATGCCCTCCCAAGGTCCAAGATGCCCCTCTTCTCCTTCCTCGGGATCCACAGTCCCTGTTGCTTGCTTGACCCAAACCTTGTGGCCCAATCGTCCGGTCTGGCGAGGGGAGTCACACCCTGAATGAAGTCACACCTGGACATAGCCTCTGATATCATCCTCCTGAATCAGAGGTCCCAGCACAGCCAGGGAACCCTAGTGCCCTGATGTCCTGTCCTCCCCTCCCCCATTCACATGGGGTTCCCCCGGGGAGGGAGGCACCCAAAAGGTGGCATTGCTTCCTATTTGAATTGGGAGGCCTTACCGGGGATGCCACTTGGACCTGAGCACAGGTCGGCCCCAGGGAGGGTGCCCCAGTGGGAGAAAAGTAAAAGAGTGACTGGAAATACTGAGGCTGGGACTCCGCCTTCGCAGCCTAATCAGGTGCCACAGGTCCTCCACCTCCTCCAAGTTCAGTATCGCCCACTGTGTGATGGAGCACAGTGCTTGAAGTTCGAGTGACTTTTCTTAGGTGGGGGCTGTTCGATAAGCTGCATTGTCAATGGCCTTTGTGCAGTCATTGCCCGATCCGCTCATTTCTGTGCTGTTCTGCCCCGTCCGTCTGGGAGCATGAGGCTCCACCTTCTGTCAGAGGAAGGTCTCCCACTGTGTTGCTTGGGCTGTGACTCTGGTGTCGTGATCCGATGAGAATGTTGTTGGGTACGAACATGGGGCAGAGGTGTTTTTCACGCCACGACAGTGGTCTGTGTCCTGTGTGGCCACTGGGATGTATGTCCACAGGGTGGGCAGCTGACAGGCCTGGAAGTCCAGTGATCTGCCACATCTGTTGGGGGCCTAAGCCCACTTGATGGAGCCCAGGCCCCCACGCTGCATGCTGGCGGGAGTCACAGGACTGTGTTGCAGGTTTGGCTTCCATGTTTGGAGCTGGATCCTCATAGATTTTGTCCACCTCTGTATCTGGGGTGGCCTTTTATGTTCCATTTTATGGAGGACCCAGTGGGCAAGCGTGATTTGCTGAGCATGTTAGCTTACCTCTTGAGTTCCTTTGGAAGTTTTATTTTTCTAATGGTTCTTTGTTATAGGTAATTAATGTGAGTGATGAATAGGGTTTAATTTCACCCACAGATGCCACAGTCCCTGTCCCCACACAGGGGAGCCTTTACTGCTTCCATGAACAACTTGTCAGTTACCAAACTGTGTAGCGACCGGGTCTGTAAGGGCCCCTGAGCCTCTAAGTAGGTGGCAGGAAGTTGCTGCTGGAGTGGCCTGTGCAGCGCCAAGGTCGTATGGACCTCAACCCATTGTGCAGTTTTTCTGTCTGGTATTGGTTAAAAGGAGAGGAGGCTGGTCACAGGCTCAGAAGACTCCATCAGCTTTGACTTTTACAGTTGGGACATCTGTGAGCCGTGGCCCCACCTGTTAAGGAGGGACGGGAGCCCCCTGCAGCTGTTCAGCCCCCTCTGGTAGAGCAGCCACTTGTTTATGGAGTCAGCCGGCCCCACAGGGTCTGGATGGGCTCCCACTTGGATCTACTGTCTTTATTTCACGATGGAGCTTAGTTGAGCCCTGAAGATGGGCACCTTAGGTGACAAGGTCAGACCTCTGTTTTCAGTAAAGCCTAACAGCAGACCTGAAGCCTCCCTTTGAAGGGAGTGTGTCTGGCCGCTGCCTCTGGTAATTTATGTGTCCAAGCCCAACAGACAACGCACACCAGGAGCAGCAGTCTCTGGGCATCACGGCTCCAGTCTGCATGGCTGGGAGTCATGGAAACGTGTAGTTTCACAGGGCTGGCGGGCTCCATTGGGCCAATGGCAGAGCTGTATCAGTGTATGGTGCTTGGCCTCTAGGGCCTGCTGTTGGTGGAGACCCCATTCAAAGGTGGCCACAGCCTGGGTAACTTTGACAAAAGGGGCTAAAAGAATATCCAGCCCCAGCCAGGTGGCTCGGTTGGTTGGGAAATCGTCCCATACATCAAAAGGTTGCGGGTTCGATTCCCGGTCTGGGCACATACCTGCATTGCGGGTTCCATTCCAGTCGGGACGCGTACAGGAGGCAACCAATCAATATTTCTCTCTCTCTCTCTCTCTCTCTCTCAAATCAATAAAACATATCCTCAGGTGAGGATGAAAAAAATAAGTACATGAAAGAAGAAAACCCAGATGTGGGACACGTCGCCAGACAGGCCAACCAGTACCGAGTCTTTTTTGTGGGTGGCGGGAATTGTCAGGAGCAGTAACTTCTGTTTGTTCTTGTCGGGGATATTCTTTTGTTTCTATTGCTGGCCTACGTGGTTCCCAGGAACTGCAGCTGTCAAGCAGGTCCTGGGCCTTATCAGGGCTGGTGACCCAGCCTGCATGTGTCAGAGTGTCCATGACCTTATGCAGGGCGTGGTCAACTTGTTCCTTAGGGGCTGGCAATGAGGGCGTCACCAATAAAATGGTGACAAGTACTTCTTGGGGGGGTCATAGGACTGGTTACAGACCCAGGCCTCCCCGCTGTGGCATGTTGCAGGGGTTTTTGGGTTCGCTGGAGGAGCCCAGGGAATGTATACTTCGGGCATTCCACGTCCATGCAGAGCGGCCTTGCCCCTTTTCCCGCAGAGGAAGCGAGAGCAGGCGTCAGCCGGGTCGGTAGCAGCACTTCGGTTCCCATGTGTCCTGAGAGATGACAGTGATGTCGGTTCTGGGGGGCCACGGGTTAGCCAGCAGGTTCTTGAGGCTTTTATCTTTCTAATAAGCCAGACTGTGCTGTGACATTGGAACCCAGTGGAGTGTGATATCCCTGCCCACAGCAAGTCCTGAATTAACGTAGTTTCCCACCTGGTAGGTGGCACTGATGTTGTGGAGGATTCTGTTGGGGTTTGGGCACCTGAGACGGCGGGCACGAGTGGATGTCCCACTCTTGTGACTTGAGTCCTTCGTTGTGAGGGGCACCCACTCAGGCAGTGGCGATGCTCTGTGTTACAAGTGGACAAGATGTCAATGTTTATTTATCACACTCGGTTCTGGGAACCGGAGTCACTGGCACCCAAAATGGCCCAAGGGCCCCGCTCATAAGCACATGTGAACCTGTCTGCTGTGAGTCATCAGATCTGTCCATAAGCCCCTACCCTTGAGGGGACCTGTGATTATTGATCTTTTGGCTCCATAAAAGTCTCAATTCCCCCCTCATTTTTGTATCTGGACTGGGGTACATGGCCGTTTTCCCCTGATGGGACCTCAGAGACCTTGGCCCTGTCCCAATCTGTGCCATTCCGCCTAGGATATTGGGTTTCAATGTCCCTTTAAAACATAGACATACCGAGTAGGCTGCATGAGATTCCCCTGGCTTTTGTTCGTATCTGTCTTTTAGTTTTAGTATTTTATTTTCAGAGAAGAACCATATTTTAACAGTTATATTTTCAGCAACTCCATCGATGGTTTTGTGTTAAGTGGAAATAGGTTTTACTTGAGGCCTGCAAGTGACCCAGGCGTGGCAGAGAGCTCCCTGGACAGGGGCCCTGGATTTCCCCAGGACACCATGGGAGCTGGTCTGTGGGTGGGCGTGTGAGGGCAGCCAAGGGAGCAGGTGGTGTTTTCGTCACCTTTCTAGTGCCCTCCTCTTACACCTCCACTTTCACCCACTCAGTCAACTCATCACGGTTCACAGGGAGACTCTTGGTACCCATTTGTCCCTGTTGGCAAGATAAGTGCACCTCAGTCTTCATCGAGAGCCTTTCCACCACCCCTAGGAAGCTGACAGCTCTCTGGGGTGGGGTCTCGGGGGACAAGTCCTTGTTCTTCTTTCATGCCGTGGCAGGATGTCTCCACAGAACCTGGCTCATAGCTCCAGTCTGTCTCACCATCCACTGGGTGGCCGGGTGTGCGGCCAAGGTTGAATGGCAGATGCGTGTCCCCCAGGGAAGCGGTGAATGCATGCTATGAGGTTGCTGTGCACAGACCGCAGTGCCCTCCACTCTGGTGGCACAGTACTTACTTACAGCGTGAGAGCAGAGCTCGAACCAGCCCCAGCCCCTTGCAGTGGTTCATCGACCCTCATGGCCAGACAGCTTTCGGGTCTGGAACACAGAAAGCAGAGGGTGTGCCTGAGGGCCCTGACCCCTGCGCTTAGGCAGGACGAAGGAGTACATGGTGAGTCTGAAGCAGGAAGGCATTCCCACACACCAGGCGGCAAGGCCGGCATGCGTTTGGGCCAAGGCCAAGGCCAGGCTGCTCATTCATGACTGCCTTCCCCAGCAGGGACGAAAACAGAGAACCGACTGGAGTCAGACAGAACTAGTCAGAGTCTCCTGGTGCCCGCTCTACAAAGGGGGTCACTGCCTATCTCTCCAGTGCCCTCCAGAGGTCATTTTTTCTCCAGAGAAACACAACCAGGGAGCCCTGAACTGGGGGGCTTGAGGCACAGCAAAGCGCAAAACTGAGGCAACAGACTCAAAATAAGAATTAAGTTCCACTCTGTGGACTGAATGAGGGGGAGTCTGTCGGGCTTATCAGGCCACCCACCGCCAGGAAGAACACCAGAGAATCCTCCTATAGACAGATGGAATGGCCTTGGAGAAAAGGCCTGGAATGACTTATATTTGGAGCTTCCTCCAGAGGAGGAGATGGACGTCTTGCTACCTAATCTCCTTCCAGGGAGGTGGACCAGTCAAAAGCCCCACCCGTGCAGACGAAGTTACTCGTCACATTTCGGGCACGTCATCCATACGTGACCGAATAGCCAGCATTGCCAGATGTGTGGGGGAAGCCGCCAATATGAAGTAGACCCAGCCAAGAAGGAAAAAACGACAGGAATTCTGGTGAAACAACAATGCGTGTCATGGAAGAAAACTTCACGAGAAGCAAAAGCTAGAATTAAAATGGAAATCCCCAGAGCTGGAGCAGTAGTGCGTCCATAAAACAGGAAGAGGATGCGCTAAAAGAGGAGTGAGTCAGAGGACAAGGCAGAACTCTTGAAAACCAAAAGCAGCCATGACTTAAAATTCAACAGAAAGTTGGAAGATAAGGTCGAGGAAGCCTTTTAGAAAGCAAAATAAAAAGGTAGATAAAACCAGGAGAGAAACGGATAAAGAACCAATCGGAGAATTCCGATATCTCATTAATTGGACATCTAACAAGAACAGAGAAAACAGAAGGGAAGAAGAAAAAATTTCAGAAGTTACACGTGTGAGTTTCCAGTGGAAATGGTCCATGAGTGCCCAGGGCAATAAATACCCCCCCTAAGGCATATCATTCTGAAACACCAGGACTTCACAGGTAAAGAAACAATTCTAAAAGTTTCTGAAGAGAAAAATGTAAAAACTCATGTAAAGGGTTAGGAATAAAAGTATCATCACTCTCTTGACAGAAACATTGGAAGCCTTACGAAAACACAGCAGAATTTTCAAAAATTGAGTGAAAATTATTTTCATTTAAAAGTCTGCGCTTTGTGGAACCAAGCGTTGAGGTACAATCTGGACATTTTTGGAAACGTGAAGTCCTTCCCTCCCAAGCATCCTTTCTCCGAGGCCGTAACTACCAAAGATAAAACCCAGAAACAGGGCTCTACCTCAGGAAGACGTGAAGGAAGTTCCCAGAATGACTTGGAAGGGCATTCCCAGGATGAGCACTGCCTCACTCACCTGGAGAGCCGTGAGTCCGGGTTGGAATGGAGGGCAGAGAGCTCCAGAAGGAAGGCCTCGAGGTGGGAGGGCGGAAGGAGAGGAATAAATAACCCCATGGCCTCACCAACATGAAACTTCGCATTGAGAAGCTGTAGAGAGTGAGGGAGGACTGAGTAATAGCTTCAAAGAAGAGTGAGTAATAAAAAATGAGGAAAAACAAATCATTATATGAGTAAGGAACAATTATGGCACACTTCTCGGCTCACCTACAAACAATGTTTATAGTTACAATAATTAAATATTGAGTATTGTGATATCAGTGTGTTGACAGGACACAGGAAGAGAAGGGAGTTTGTCTGCATCTCCCGTTATTAGGAAGTGTGCTGGTTAATGGTGTGTGCCCACTTGGCAAGGCCACGGTACCCTGACAGTCGCTCGTACACCAGACCAGCTGCCTCCCTGACATTCGCTTGTACACCAGACTAGCTGCCTCTAAGGAGATATTGTTTCAGATGAGATTAACAACTAAATCCGTAGGTTTTCAACAAAGCACAGGACCCTTTATAATGTGATGGTCCTCATCCAATCAGATGAAGGTCTTTTTTTATTTTTAATCTGTGGGCTTCTTTCAAATGTTGCCTATTGTCTTCATATGTCCACCACAGCGAGACCAAAAAACTTCTTCGGTGTAGTTCTAGAACAGACTTGTGTGTCGTAGACAGTTTTCCTGTTTCTTGCCTCCTTACCACAGAACAGAACTCACAAGAGAGGTCTTCAGGGAAAAGGGACCGAGGCCCTGCAGGGAAGAGGGCGCCCTGCCTCTAGACGGCTGTGGGATGTGGGCTGCCACGTCCGCTCTTCCCGGGGCCTCCTGCCTGCCCGCCTGCTCTGCGGATTCTGTCCTCACCAAGCCAGTTCCTTCATCTCTCTCCACACGTGTTTGTTTGCTTCTGTTTTTATGCAGAACCCAGAGCAACACAGGGAGTCAATAGCTAAAGTATGTAACTAACGACTTAAGAGATAGCGTATTTCTCTGAATACAGAGGTCAAGACGCTGAAATAAAACGATGAACAACAGGAGCCTCTGAGTGATGGGGAGGAGAGGAATGGGGCTGCAGACTGTGCTGTGTGTGTGCATGCGTGCGTGCGTGTGTGCGTGTGTGTGTGTGTGTGTGTGATTAAAAGCTTCTTTTGCTGTGTAGAAGCACTACCTGAATAATAAAAACTACTACGGCACATTAGGCTAGAACTATACTCCCCTTCCTCTTATAACTTCAGAAAGATTCCACTACTACCGTCTGCAAATGTGGGTCCCATCTTTTCAACCTAACTATTTATTATTTCAAGTAAGAATTTCACGGAAAGTAATTAAAATGTGTTGCTGTCATGCCTCATTCAAGTGGCATGTGCATTTAACATAATGAAAATGTTTTAGCACTTTGCATGTTGAAAAGAAAGATTGGAGATGTGCACTGGATGGTAGGCCGACAGTGCCGGGAGAACTGTCGGGGGTCACTGGCTAGTGGCCTCAGTGGGCTGACCCGTGTCACCCTGCACTCTGACGACACAGTTGCTCTCGGCTCTACAACTCCAGCCCCTATTCGAATGCATTTCGGTTTCATGATACTGGCATCTTTTGCAAGCAGATATCAGATTTTCATGTGCTTTTGTTCTGAACTAGACCATTATTTAAAGGTACATTTTATGCACTTGTCTCCGCACCAGAAGAATGCCTGTCAGGAAACCCACGCCCACACTGGCGGCTCCAAGCACATCCCGGGATTCTGAGTTCCCACAACACAGAGACCTGTGTTGTGGCCCATGTGAAGTGCGGTCAAAATGTTTTTTAAAATAATCATCATCTAAATAACTTCCCTGCCTGCTCTGCCAGTGTTGTTGCTACTCTGTTGAGAAAATTAATTCCAGTGCTTAGATGAGCGAAGTGGGATTGAAGCTCCAAGTTCTGACCACGATTCTCAGCGATGAGTTTCCTCACTCAGAGACGAGGGGTGGAAAAAGCTCTACTCACGAATTCCTTGGGAGCCAGGATATCGATACCTCCTGCTTGTGGCCTTTGAGATCATGGTCTTGTTAAGATATCTTGGTATCTTTGCCAAACCTATGCATAACTCGATGTCTCAAGAAGAAGTATCTGTGCTACTTTTCATCATTTTGGGGAGACACAGAGTAGATGACAGGAGAGTCTGCTGGTCTCTGACTGAGAGGTTGGACCCCTGAAGGATGTGACATGGTGACACCGTCTCCCAAGCTTCGGCCTGGTTCCCCTCAGAGGTTAATAATTCATTTTCACATTTTTTTGTTGTTGTTCAAGTACAGTTGTCTCCATTCCCCCCGCATACACACACACACACACACACACACACTACTCCCCACCCCAGCCCTCCTCAGTTCCCACCCTTGATAAGCAACGTGGCCGAGTATTGTTTCTTGCTGGTCCCCATTCTAAGCATTTTGCTTCTGAGTGTTTACATGTATTAATGTACATTATTTCACTAAATCTGAAAACCACTCTATGAAACAGATACTGTTGGTGGACCCATTTAACAGGTAAGGCAACTGAGGCACTGGGAGGGTAATTAAATTGCCCAGTATCACTCAGCCAGCTGGGCTGGAATCCAGATAATGGATCCAAACTTCTATATGGCACCTGTCCACAGGTGTGCACCCACATCGGGTCTCAGACCCCAAATTTGGGGCTTGTTTTTTGGAAAACAGACCACAGACGCCAGATGTCAGGGCACCTGCGCAGAGAAGGGAGCAAAGCCCTGGGGTCTGCAGCCAGCACTGTGACCTTCAGCGAGTCCCTGGGCTCCCGCGAGGACCATGTACCTTCAGTTCCTGCCTACACAATCGGCCCAGTCTGCCCTCGCAGGACAAAGGAAGGAGTGTCGGTTTCAGCATCCTGCTGTTGAGAAATTCCCCCCCCCCCCCCCCCCCCGCTTTCCTCCTCAACCCCACCCTCAAGGTAACCTCTTGCTTGAGACAGGTTTCATAATGAGTTGAAAGGCAGCCTTTGTTTCTCAATAAAGACATTAAACTCTCATTATGTCGTGGTCTATATTTAGTCACTAAAATATTCCTACCTAAAACAATTTGCATGTCTCTGGATTGGTATGTGTTGGGGGCGGGGGCAGTAATCATAATCAGTGGAGGGGAAGGCCGCAGACCAGCACAGCTCACAGAAGAAGAGTGTTAAAGGGAAGTGGAGAATTCGGAAGGCGAAGGCTCGGCACACCACGTTCCAGAATCGGGACGGCTCCGGCTCCCCACAGCCCACAGAGTCCAGTGGCAGAGATAACCTGGACCACATCCCTCCAGCTCAGCTGTGTCTGGGCCCTGGGCCTTCCCATTAGGGGCCTCTGTTCTTTGTTTTGGCTCCTGCCAGCTCTGTGCTCTGGGGTGGCCTTGGGCAGCTAAGCCACGTGGCATTGTAGCTACTCGCTGAGTGTGTAGACCCTCCCACTTAGTCCTTGAGGAAGGACACAGAAGGGTCGCAGCGGCTGCATCATTGGTCTAAGGTCGCACAGTGAATAAGTGGTGGACTCGAACCCAAGGTCCACACAGCACCAGGGCCCCAGCCAGAGCAGGCCTCCCTCAGCCCTTAGCGTTGTGGGGCCCTGGTGAGGGAGCCTCACAGGGTTTGCTGGGCACAGTGGAAATGACCACTACTTGAAGAGCAACTGGAAGACAGGACCGGACAGCCGCCATGCAAGGCTTCCCTGGGAGCAGAGCAACGGGGCCTCCGGAAGGTCCCTGACTCGGCGCAGAGGCTGCCAAGCCTCTTACTGGGAGGTAAGCACCGAGCCAGCTGCCTGGGTCCACAGGCCGGCCCCCAATGTGTGTGGGGCCACAGACCCTATGTCTAAACATTCAAAATATTTTAAAGTTAAAGTTATCAATCAAGCTGACAAACTGGTAAGTAAAACATGTTCTCTCCTCCTACCTTGACCCATAAACCTTCACAATGACCTGGAGGCCAGGTTCGGAGTTAGATAGAATTCGTGGACTCAGCAGAGTTCTGGGTCTGAACTGGGAGGTGTCGGGAAGCAGGCCTGCCCCTCACCCCCAGGTCCTGCTCTCTTGGGCCTCGGGAGAGGTCTTCCTACATGTGTAAGGACACTGCGCCTGGTGTCCCAGCTCTGCCCTGGCCTTTTGCAAAACGCTGACACTTGGCCACCATTGGGGCCACTCAGAGGGGCTGTCACCTTCAGAAAGATGACCTCAGGGAAGAGGTCCTGGAAGCAGATGCATGGCTATTGGCCTGGGAACTCCACAGTCCCACGTGCCCAAGGGTGGTCTAGGAGGGGGTGCAGTTGTGACCCTTGGCCCCGCAGAGCTGTGCCTGGGGCTGGGGGACACCTCCAGGGCAGAGCCTTCTAAAGCGCAAGGCTCCCTGGGCAGAGGGCCCTCCATCTGGGTCTGAGGAGGTTATCGCCTCCACCTCCTCGTTGTGAAAACACTGAGCACGTGAGTGAGGCTCTCCGGGCCGTTTTCCACGTTTGTAAAACGGAGACCATTACAATAAGGAATACCTGGGTTATTCAGAACGGGTGCTTACAAGTGCTTGGCCAATATTAGTAAGTGTCATGTAAATGCTATCAATTAAGTGTAATTATTACTTAGACTTAGTCAGCCATTCTCCAAGTTGTTACCGGATGGAGTCCTGGAAAAAAAAACAGCAACACTCATTTCTTGACTGGTTATGGGCAAGAGCTCTTCCTGGAGACCCGGAGATTCCAAGAACCAGAGCTCGGGCAGCCTGATCTTTCCTCGGGCCGGGGTTGCAATAGGACTGACAGCAGAAAGTGGGGACCAGAGGGCGAGAGATGAGAGAGAGGGATGGGTGGAGACTTTGCTGCTAATTCACCCCAAAAATGCATTCGTTGGGTGGGCACTTTTCTGGCCCCAGGTGACGGGAGCATGCAGGACAGACCAGGGTCCCTGCCTTCATTGATTGTACTTTCTTGGGACAGAGGATGGGGAGAGAAGATATTTAACGAGAAAGCGAAGAAATGCACGTGATCATTACAGTTAGAGAAAAGGGGAATGAAAGAAACCAAACAGGGTTAATCGAGGCTGAATGACGGGGGTGGTGGAGAGTGACTCCCAAGAGGATGGTTCCAGGGACGCCTGCAGAGGTGACACTGAGATGTGCCTAATGAGTAAAGAAGTGGGAAAGGGGTGCTCCAAGAAAAGAAGCCGGCCAGTGCAAAGGCCCTGAGGTGACAGTGTCCTGGACCTGATGTGAGAAACACACACCCACATGGCCTAAGGGAAGTTAGCAAGGCAAGAGGGACAGGAGACAGAAGTCAGAAAGGTAGGGACCCCATCGGGCACGTCTCAGAATCCAGTGTGCCTGCGCACCGTCTGGGGATCTTGTTAAGGCACAGACTCTGAGTCCGAAGGCCCGAGGTGGGGCCTGAGATTCTGTATTCCTGACATAACACTCCCTGGTTAGGCCAATGCTGCTGGTGTGTGGACCACGCTTTGAGTAGCCAGGCTTTTAGCAACAGACTTTATTATAACTTTACTGAGAAGACTTCGGAAGAGCTTAAGCAGGGCCATGACTTGGTCTGGCTGTGTTTTTACAGCTGGCTCTGGCTGTGGGGTAGAGAATGGGTTAGGGGTAGGCGCGAAGGCTGGGCTTCAACCAGGAGGCAAGTTCAGTGGCCCCTGTGGCTGGTGGAGGAGGCCGGGTGGCAGCAGAGAGGGTGGAGAGAGTGGGTGGAGAGCAAGCCGGTGATTGGCTCACTGAACGGCAGCCACCCATTCAAGTGGAAACGTTGAGTTAGTTGAGTCTTGAACTCGAGAGTGAATTTAGGGCTGAAAATAAAAATTTAGGAGCATGTGTTCGCAGAGGGAACACCCCAAGAGTGGATGGGATTGCTTGTGGAAAAAGTGTAAGAGAGAAGGAGGAGGGCTGAGGGCTGAGTCTCGGGCTCTGACACTGAGGCCGAAGGATGATGAGCAGCCCGAAAGTGGATGGAGGAGGCAGTGCTGGTGAGGCGGAGGAGAGTGAGGAGAGCGGTGTGGCCGCCCCAACAGTGAACCCCAAATGCTCACACCCCAATGCACGGAGCCCGTGAATACATTACCTGGCGTGGCAAAAAGGACTTTGCAGATGCAATTAAGGTTCAAGACCTAGAGATGGGGAGATTATTCTGGATTATCTGGGCGGGCCCAATCTTACCATCAGACTCTAAAAATGAAAAGGCAAGGAAGCAGACAGGGTTGGAGAGGTGTGGTGATGAAAGAGGCAGGAGAGATTTGAAACAGAAGGGGGACCGGACCCACCACTGCCAGCTTTGACAGTGGAGGAGCCAAGGAAGGTGGCAGCCTCCAGACTGTGGGAATGGCCCTGGGCTGACGGTTTGCAAAGATATAGGACCTCAGTCCAACAACCGCCAGGACCGAGTTCTGTCAACAGCCCAAATGAGTGAGGAAGCAGAGTCTCCCCCAAAGACCCCAGAAGGGAATGCAGCGCTGCCAACACCTTGGTTTCAGAGCCTGTGAGACCCCTGTCAGACTTCTGACCTGCAGAACTGTAAGGGAATAAATCTGTGCTGTTCTAAGACACTCAGTGTGTGATAATTTGTTACTGCAGCCATTGAAAATGAATTCACGTGGTTTAAACAAAAAGCCAAAGGAAAGCAGTGTTTCATGCAGGGAGCCGGCAGCTGCATTGAAGGCAGAGTGAGGTTGAGCAAGAGGAAGCCGGTGTGAGCGCTGGGAGGGTGGCTGACCGTGGCAGGAAGTCTCAGCAGAGTGGCGAGGTCAGGAGCCAGACCAGAGCCAGAGGAGGAAGGGGCAGGGTGAGGAAGTGCAGGCGGTGAGCACAGACAACTAACTCTGTTGTACAGCGTGATTGTGAAGAGAAGGAAGGAAATGGGGCCGTATCTGGCAGGAGGGCGTCCATATGGGAGTTTCCTTTTGTTGCTTTTAGTGGGAGCCGGAGAGCACGTTTGTTGCTGGAGAAATGAGTCCATGTGGTAGAGAGGAAGAGTTAGCTTTGCAAGACCAGGTGGAGGGGGATCAGGAGCACAGCCCTCGAGTGACGAGAGGGGCCTGACCGACAGCACACGTGGAGGGGTTGGAGCTGATGAGAGGAAGGCACTGGAAGCCAAGACCAGCACAGGCGCAAGTCCAAGGGCAGGAGAGAAAGGAGCTCCTGCCTGGTGGCCTCTGGTCTGTTACTTACTGGACACACAACCCGGAGCAGCTTTCTCAGCCTGCCTGAGCCTCGGTTTCTTCCGCCCCATTATTCATTCATTTGTTTTGTTTGTTTGTTTGTATTGATTCTAGAGAGAGGGGAAGGGAGGGAGGAAGAGGAGGAGAGAAACATGGACATGAGAGAGAAACATCCAACAGTTGCCTCTCACATGTGTCCTGATTGGGAATCCAACTGGCGGCCTTTTGCTTTTGGGACGGTGCCCAACCAACTGAGTCACACCAGCCAGGACTTGCCCCACCATTTTAATCCTGGTCACCCTGCCTACTTCCATCAAAGGAGACAGCGTGAGCCAAAGTCATTCCACTTTTAATAATCATTGTGTGTATGTGTGTGTGTGTGTGTGTGTGAGAGAGAGAGAGAGAGAGAGATGGGGTGGAGGGTGAGTGAAGTGAGGGTGGTACCTGGTCCCTTTCAATGCACAGCTCTCATATACTCACTGTCCCCACACATGCCTCTCCCACTCTCAACCTAGGGCCAGGGAAGCTCCCCCTGAACGAGCATTTTGCCCCAAATATCGCTTTCACAGATGTCCCTCCTTCTCAATGCTTCCACAGCCATGTTGGAAAATCTGACCAATAAGTGGATTCTACCATCACTTTGCCGTGTGGCCTTGAGCGAGACCCTTCACGTTCACTGGGCCTCAGTGTCCCTCTCCAGACAGAGAATAAGGCCATTGGGTGGAGTGTGAGCGCGGAAAGAGGAGGAGCTGGGACGGAATGCCATGGGCGCGCTCTCTCCACGGGCGGGGTAGAGTTCTAGCCCCACTCCCACCAGGAGGCTCCCACAGAAAGACGGTCGGGGACTTTCAGGTGGTGCATTCTCGTCTCTGGGGTCTCGAAGGGCCCCAGTGTGGAGACCCTGGACTAGGTACAGCCCTCTCCACGCTGCCATGTCCACGAAGCTGCCTTTGTCTCGGGAGCCAACTTTTATGGACTCTAACCAGGGCTCCTCACACTGGCTTTCATGGGGTTTGGCCAACTGGAGGCATGGGCGAGGCATCAGAGGACGGAGGAAGAAGAGGCAAAAGTGACTTTCCTGGTGCCTCCCTGCTTCCCTGTGTCGGTGACGGTGGTGGCGCTTTACTGTCACAGCTTCCGCTGGGTGGCCCCTCTTCCTGGACTCCAGCCCCCACAGGTTTCATCACAGTCCCCCCCTCTTCCCAGCCCCTTCACAGAAGAGTGCTGAAAGGACTTCTTGCTGTTGGTGGGCACTAGGGACCTCACAGCTCTTGTCAGGTCCCCTGACCCCGCACACACTTCTGTAAACAGTCCCTGTAATCCCCTCAGCAAGCCCTGCCAATGTGTTTCGCTTTCCTGCCGGGCTGGATGGGTTCAGACTCCTACACTCTGAACTGGTGTTCCAACCGATCTCAGCTTTGGAAAGGTGCATCTAGAAAGACGTGCGTGGTAAGGAGACAAAGCAAAGGTCCCTTCTTTGTTGCTGGGCATTCGCCTGCCAGCCGCACACCTCTCGGACCTCCATTGCGAATGAGTGAGTGGCAAGTCACTTAGTGCTCTGCTACCGGGTAACATATTTCACCCAACACCACCCTGCTGCTCATACTAAGGATCTGTATGGGTGCAGAAGATACATTCCTCTCACTGGCTCTCTCATTTGTGGTCGACGGGCTCCCAAATTCCCTTGCTCTTATTCACACATAATGAGTGAATAAATCGCAAGTGGGAAAGTCAGCAGGGCTCTTTCTACCTCGGTCTCCTCATCTGGAAAGTGGGATAATACAGCCGCCTCGTACAACTGGCATGGGAATTAAATGAGCGGTAGCTGCAAGCACTTAGAACAGCAGGTGCGAGGTAGTAGCTGACGCTGTTATTATTCTCATTGGATTCATCTTGGCTCACTTTCCCACAGCTTGTATGTAGGAAGAGGAACAGGGGACCTGGTAGGCGTTCCTAAGTCACCCCACTTTCGAGGCTCTCCTCGGCACTCCTTCCCTCTCTGTACCTCATTCCTGGGAGTTCCTTCTCTGTCACGTGTTCCTCCCAGGAAGCGTCTGGAAGGGCGAGCAGGCCAAGTTGTGATCCTTGTATTTTCTGCTCTCAGTTCTAGACTGGCGGTTTGCCAACGGTGGCCTGGGGCGCCCTGGGCTACCCAAGAACCCCCAAAGACCTGAGAGAGTTCGTGTTGCCCCAGGTCACACCCTTCAGTTTGCTTTTGTCTGTTTAAGCTTTTTTTTCCCTTCAAGATTCTGTTTAAACAAAGGCTTCCAAGACTTAAAAAAGTTGAAAATCCCTGTTCTGAGTTATTGGAACCCCAGATTTTATAACTCTCAGTCCCAGCTGCTTTGGCCTCATTGCCAAGAAACATTGTCTCATCTATTCAAGTAGCTGGCATTCTTTTCCATTTCTGACACTCTGAAACAGATACCCGAATAAGCACATCTTTGTGTACTCAGCTGGGGTGTCTTTCCCAGGTTGGAACGTTCCGCATACATTGTCTCTATAATTACCAGGCCTCTGGGGAAGATAACTACAAGGCTGTTTAACAATGGAGACATTGGAAGGCACTTGACTTTCACTGGCACCAGATCCAGCTGCTGAAATACTTCCCGTCCCTGGAACCCAAAGTTACTGGGGGACCATCTCTCCTGATGATCCTTGGCCAGGCCGGGTCCCAGGGGCTCCCACAGTGAGGGAAGTGGGTACCCAGTACCCAGAGTTGGTTGGGGGAGCTGGGGAGGTACTAACACTGACCAGGCCATGTGTAACTTCTCTGTGGGGTTCCAGACTGCACACAGGGAATATGAACACATGAAGGCAGTGCCGAAACCTCCAGATCTCCCCAGGGAATGCCACAAGGCTGCCTCCCATAGTTCATTTGGGTCTTTGGCTCAAATGTTACCTCATTAGAACTGGGGCAAAAGGAGCCCCTAACTTAAGTTCTGAGCTCTCTGGCCCTCTTCTAGCCACACCCCTTTTCACAGAGCAAGAAACCCATAAGGCGCAGGTGGCAAACACAAGGCCCATGGGCCCAATCCAGCCTTCCACCTTGTTTCACCTAGCCAGGCACCTGGTTTCTACCCGGTGGCAGCGCCAAGCTCCTTGCCCATTGTTAAGGAGTAGTTACATGTATACAGTCCTAAAATTACATTCAGCCCTTTGAAGGCAACTGCAAGGCTGATGTGGCCCCCAGTGAAAATGAGTTTGACATCCCTGGGCCAAGGGCATGTGCCCACCTAAATTTCCTGCTCCTTACTCCTTCTTATATCATACTATGGTACCCAAGACCCAACAACTTAGTGCCCCGATAGCACCAGGTCAGCTTCCAGAGACTGCACTGGCTTTCTTCCAAGGTCTACCTATCCTCTTGAGGAGCCAAGCTCTTTGCAGGAGGTGTGGATGGATCTCAGATGTGCAGGCAGGGATGTTGCAGGTGCAGACACAAGGCCCCTTGCCTTAAGCAATAGAGCTGGAATGCAAAGAGTAGCAGGAAGGCCAAGGGCCAGGGACACATTACCGCCTTAGCCACCCCATTCCAGTGCACATCTTGGGGAGTCCAAGAATTCTAAACTTAAATTTGGTCTTCCAGATTATTGTGAAAGTATATGTGAAGGATGGAAAAAATAGAAATTTTACATAAAGATTTAACTTGCCATGTGGGCCTCGTGCTATTGACCCTGGCCCTGCAAATATTAGTGGCAAAAAAAAAAAGGCAGCATTTCCGTCACTCTGTTCTCACGCTCTTGTACATTTCTTTATAGCATTTATCATCAGATCTACATCTATTTGCACATCATCTCAATCCCTATTCCAAATAGAAGGTAAGTTCCGTGACTGTGGAGTCTTGGGTTTGTTTACTGCTTTATTCTTCGTCCGGAGAGCAGGTCCTGGCACAAAGAATCCACGCGGTAAATGCTGAATGAAGAATGAATCTAGTCTGAGATGGCTTGCTTACACGCCAGGTGGGCTAACCTAACACGGAAAGAGGAAAAAAGATCATTTGTGACAACCAACCTTCTAAGGAGAATCTTCTCCCCTTAAAATAGCCCAGCACGAGAGCTGCAAAAGGCGCCTAAGGAAAATTAACCATTAACAGCTTAGCATACAAGAACACAGAGCAGTTATCAGGTTACTTGTGAGAGGGACATTTGAGTATGCAAAGCTGCAAGGACACGTTAGACGCGGGGCACCTGGGCTGCAGGGAGTCCTGACGCAGACAAACTTACGGGGTGGCAGACTGTGTGCCGAGGAACCCCGATTCCAGGGCAGTGGCCATGCCGATGCAGTCCAGCGTAAGGCGGGGAGAGGGCTTCTCGTCCACGATCAGGAAGCCCTCAAATAACGTTTCCCTTAGAAGGTCACGGGCCTCACGGGGTGTGGGCCCATCTAATCCCTGTGTGAGTCATGGCGGTCAAAGACTCAGACCCTCTCCTACCACCGGTCATCTCTCCCACCAACTTTTCATGTACAATGTCTTAAAGCTTATTCCAACTCATTTTCGGTTGGATACGGGGCCCTTGAGAAGCCAAATGACCTCCCCAAGTCCCCAGCAGCTAGGGGAAAGCTGATCCGGTCTCTGCCCCGCAGATGCCCTACTCGTTTCATCTGATGGTGGGGGGGTCCAGGGCCTGGATTGCGATCCCTGATTCAGAAGCGCGGGCGCGGCTCTGAGGTTTCGGTAAACCGCGAAGGGGGCGCTCGCGGCCCAGCCTGGGCTTCGGCGCGCAGGTCCCGCCCCGCCCGCTCGCCAGCCCAATGGCCAGAGAGGGAGCGGGGCGGGGCCGTATGGGCGGAGTCACGTGGCTCCTCCTACCGGACGGAGGCAGGAGGTGCGGCGGCGCCTCCCCATACCAACTCACCCGAAACTTGTGCACGGTGGTGGGCGCAGCCGCGGAGGATGGGGTGGTGCAGCCGCTGCTCGGGGCCGCCGCCGTCGCGGTGGCTTCTGCTGCTGCTGCTGCTGGCGGTGCCCGGCGCTGACGCGGCCCCGCGCTCTGCGCTCTACTCGCCCACCGACCCGCTGACACTGCTGCAGGCGGACACGGTGCGCCGCACGGTGCTGGACTCCCGCAGCGCTTGGGCCGTGGAGTTTTTCGCCTCTTGGTGCGGCCACTGCATCGCCTTTGCCCCAACGTGGAAGGCGCTGGCCAACGATGTCAAAGGTGAGGAGCCTGGGGCAGGAGGGAAGGCCCGCACCCCTCGCCCCATCCGGGCCGCCCCTCCTCACCCACCTGCCCCGCGGAGGGCCCCTAACCTTCGCTCACCTCCGCCTCTGCCCCTCCCACTTCCCCCAGTTTCACATCCTTCAACTCCATTTTTGCTCCCTTCCCTCTCTGCCTTTTCCGCAGGCCCTTGGCCCGAGCCTCTCTACCCTCCTCGCGGCCTGGGCCCCCCGACCTGCTCTGCTTTCCCTTCCAGGCCTCTGCGGCCTTACTGCCCTCATCTCTGCGACGGGGTCTCTTTTGTTCCAGCTCGGCTGACACCTTCGGGCTTCCTCTAAGTTCTGCCGTATGGCTCTCTCCTTCCTCTTGCTCAGGGACCCGTATGGCCTTCCTGCCAGTTGCCCAGCTGCATGGGATCAGCGCTGGGGAGAACAGGAACTGACATTCACTCTGCCCCCACCCCACCTTTCCCCACTCCCTGGCTAGTTGACCCAGCTGGTTCGCAGATGTCCTTTCTCAGCGTTGCCTTCGAGGCAGAGTTTTTCTGTCTCGGTTCCAGGCCTCTCTGTCCTGCTGCCTCCAGCTCCTTGGCTTCTGGGCGGCATCCTCCTCTCTTCCCCTGGCCCAGCACCCTCTCAGACCCCTGTTTGAACCTGGGGACCCAGCGGCCTGACTGAAGGCAGCCCCTTGGTGTGCACCCGCCCCTTGCTCCATGTTTCTGTTCACAGGTCTGACCACTGTAACCAAATTGCCTCATCAGGTGTGAGGCACACCATTATTTTACTAACAGCCTGGGGGATAGAAGGATAAGAAGACCCCTAAATGTAATACTGTGTACCCTACTACACAAATGTTAAAATTTTTGAAAACTTAAGACTTTGAGCTGAGGAAATATGGTGATAATAGGAATCAATATGTACAGGGTGATTACTGTATATGCCACACACCTTCCTGAGTAAGTGCTTCACATACATTGTCGTAGAGTTTCCTTTCCACAATTTAGACCCCTGTGAATCTGCCTGGCCCAGGTGGTGGGTGTTTGGGCGGCAGGAGTGGCTTGGTGGAAGTGATTTGCTGCCTCTGAATGGCACCACCCCCTGATTGTGGTGCTAGGGCCTAGCAGGGCTCCTTATCTGAAGTGGTCCCTGAAAGTGGACTGTGGGCTTCTTAGGAAATGGGCCTTTTTCTTGGAGAGAGGAGAGTTTGAACCTGTGGTCCCTTGCTGTGCTGTTGGTATTTCTTCAATAAAGTCAACTGTACGTGGTTGTGGAGCTCATTTTGGGTGTCAGTTTGCAAACTCAGGCTGCCTCTTCCCTTGAGTAGCTTTTTCAGTGGTTACCGAAGTAGCCCTGTGGTCCTGGAGCATTATTTCTAAACGAAACCGACAAACCATTTTACCTCCAATTTACATGTAAACACTTGTCTGCATGCCTCTCTGGTCCCATCACCCGAATGTGCCATTTCTCAGCAGCTCTTCACGCTGCTTCAGTGATGTCAGCACACCCGGTCAGGGCAGGCGGGGGGAGACTGTTGCACGTGGACTTGGAACACCTGAGGGGACAGCAGGTGTTTAGGAGACATCATGGGCCTGAACATCATATAAATCCTGAGATGGGTGTCTGCTTTGAGTCTGTAAGAGGTCCTTAGTGGCCGTGCATGGACTCCACCGAGAAGATTATTGTATCTTCAGTGTTTAGCTTCCCGCTGACTCATGTGTTTGCTTGACCTCTTGCAACCCAGAGTCTTCCAATGAGTTGCACAGCCCGATACTGACCCGGCCTACTTCTGGATGAGGGTTGCTACTTCCAAAACGTGTCTTTTCCCCAGTGCGTGGAGTGATAGTCCCTTAAAAAAAAAAAAGGCAAAATCAAAACGTAACCTCAGAAAGGAAAATGGGAGCATCAGAGTCTGCGCGGATGAGCCAGTCAGAGGCAGGGCAGAGATTTAGGTGGAAAGTGGGGGTCTCCCGTGAGTGGCAGGGGAATCAGCCTTCTGAGAAGCTCATGCAGGGAGGGCACTGGCCAACCCTGCAATGGTGAAGAGTGCCCCACTCCCATTCAAGGGCGTGTTTCCCGGTGAGGCCCTTCGGAGGAGCCAGGTGGCTCACCTGTCACCTTTGTCCTGAGGTTGCTTGAGAAAGTTTGGTTGTGGGCCAGCAAAGGGCTGCTCTCACACCACCCTGGGCCACGGGAGTGTGGCCCCTGCCCCCGGCTGATTGTATGAGTATCTCAGGTAGGAGACTGTGGAAGTCACTCCGGGGGGGGGGGGGCGGATTCTGCAACCCTGCCCAGCTGGCCTCAGGCATTTAATCGGACTGGCTAAGGCTCATTTCTTCAGGGAGTTGTGGGGTAGGTTCTCTGGGGCAGTGGTTGCCGTGGGGGCAGAACAGTTGTTTCTGAGGACCTGGCTCACCTCTTTCTCATCCAGAGCATCTCTTACTTGCCTCACTGGGTGTTTGGGAAATTGTGTTCACCTTCGACCTCGATTACTCTTCACTGGCTAATCAATCAGCAAATATTTATCGAGTGACCTCTGTGGGCACAGCGTGGTTTGCATTGCAGCTGGGAATGAGCGACACATGGCAAGCAGATTGGCCCCAGGAAGAAGCTGTGTTTGCAAAGCGCCAGAGGAGCGGCTCGGTTACTTCTTGTGGCAGGAATTCAGGGAAGGGGAAAGTTGCAGGCAGATCTCTGGTCACCGAAAGCCTCCTGTCAAGCAGTTTTGTACTGCACGCTCACCTGATGCCTGGCACACTCACCCAAAGCCCGGCACTTTGCTAAGGGCCTTTCTAGGTCAGTGTTCTATATAACCTTTATGAGAAAATATCTGAGCAATAGATACTCTCCTTTTTTCCCAAAGAAGTAACTTGCCCACGGTCACATGGATGCTAGAGGAGGGCCTTGGACCCAGCACCCCCTGACTTTGCAGAGCCTGGGCAGTGGGAGGTGGGTGGAGGAGGAAGGGAACGCCAGGTGGGATGCGGCCTGCGCAGGGCCGTGGAGAGGGGATGGGTAAGGCACGGATGTGGGCGTGGCACCAGCAGTGTTGGTTTGCCTCTCTTTCTGTCCCAGGGCGTAGACCACCACGCCTCCGGCTCGTACCCCTGCAGAGCCTAGCACAGGGGCCGGTGGGTGGTAGGAGCCCACCGGATGCTCACGCAGGCCAGGGGCACGCGCCTCCCAGCGCTCATGGGAATGCGAGTGTCCGAGCCTTCTGCTGGAGCTGTGGCTCCTCCTGACTCAGGCCTGGGGTGTCGGCCAGGCGTGAGGGGTAGGGAAGGTATTTTGTTCATCTGTGACCTCAATGCCCATAAGCCTGCAACAAGGAAGGAGGGACAGGGTGGTGACCTCATGGTACTGGCCAACTGTCATGTTAGGGCAGTTCCCAGAGACTTTGATGGGGCTCTAGGTGTGACCAGCCCACCTGACTGTCCTCGGTGGGTCCGGCCTCGCCCCCACAGAGACCCAGCCTTGCCTAACACCTATAGGCCTCGAGGCCATTTTTCTGGCCAGGTGTTTGCCATGCAGCGTCTCCAACGGTTGTCAGAGATGGGAGGGACAGGAGAGGGCATGCACTCTGGCCCTCGTTTGACCCACAAGGAAACAGAGACCCAAGAGGAGACATGTGGAGCCCGTGGTGCCTCAGCCAGTTAGAGCTATGAGCCAGTCTGAGACTCTGGGTCCGGTGTCCCTTCCTGGACTTGTGAGTGGGGGCAGGGAGGCTCCCCCTGACTTCAGAAGTAGCCCATCAGCCCCTCATCACAGGGTGTCCCCTCAGCCACCACCCCAGAGTCCGCAGCTGTCCTGGACACGCTCATCTCTCCCCGACCCTCCCTGTCTCCATCTGCTTGTTTCCTCCGTTGTTAGCAGGGAAATTATGTTGCCAGGGCAGCAACTGCGCCAGGAAATTTTTTCCTCCCCAAGAGCAGGGCTGCACCAACACTGCTGCTGACCCTGTGGTGTCAGGCCCGCAGGCTGTGGTCTTTAAGTCATCTGACAGTTGAAAAGGCCCCTCTCCCCCTCTGCTTTCCCCGCGCTCACGCAGGTAAGGTCCTCTCTAGCCCTGTGCTGTTAGTAGAGTGATGGACAGTCAGGCCCATTGTGACTCGTGCAGACCAGATCTTCATGTCATTATGGCTCATTAAGGTATTGACATTGATACTCCTGAGAAGCATTCCTCAGCTGGGATCTCCTAGCACCTGACGGGGCCCCAGCCTCTCCCTCCACCTCCCCCTGGGCCTGGGGCAAGTAAGAAGAGGCCCTGGTTCCGTATCTTGGAGGTACAGGGAATCAGGGTTAAAGAGAAGGAGGCAAAGACTGCCCAGGAGCAAGGGGCTGGCAACTGCCATGCACCACACCTGCTTACCACGAGCACCCCGTGCTCCCTGCGTCTCCTGGTAGGGGAGCCCGCAGAGCGGCTGCCTGCTGTGCCCTGCGCCCTCTGGAGACCCGCAGAGGACTCCTGTTCTGGGTTCAGATCGCAGACTCACCGACCATTGGCTGTTTCAGACCCCAGATTCACCATCAATTGGCTGTTTCAGACCCCAGATTCACCATCGATTGGTTGTGTGTCTTGGACATGGAATTCTAATCTCTGTTTTATAGTTGAGGAAAGCAGTCTTATGATAAGCACCTTGCTTTCCTCGTGGGGTAGTTATAAGTGTTAAGCTATATCACTAAGGTGAATGGTAAACTCTCTGGCCATATAATACAGCAGTCCCCAACCGTTTTGGCCCCAGGAACCAGTTTCATGGAGGACAATTTTTCCATGGATGGGGGGGTGGGATGGCTTTATAGTTTGCCACCAGATGCAGCTTAGCTGTCACTTGCCACTCACTGATAGGGTTTCGATGAGTCTTCGAGCAGTTGACTTATTACGGTCTCTGTGCAGTCCCACCTCTCTGCTGACGATGCTCCGTGTTCATCTCAGATCATCAGGCGTTAGAGGCTCGTGAGGACCGCGCAACCTCGGTCCCTCGCACTCGCAGTTCACAGTAGGGTTCGCGCACCTGTGAGAATCTGATGCCACTGCTGATCTGAGAGGAGGTGGGGCTCAGGAGGTGATGTGAGTGGGGGGTGGCGGCTGTAAATGCAGACGAGGCTTCACTGGCTGGCTCTCCTGCCCCACTCACCTCCCGCTGTGCGGCCCGGTTCCCAACAGGCCGTGGACGGGCACCAGGGGTTGGGGACCCTCATATAATCTCCTCCCCATCAGAGTCAGAGCTGAGTCTGTGGTAGTGACCGTGCAAGTTACCGAGAATGGTACGGAACCGGAAGACAGAGCTGTCGCTGCCGTTCTCTCTCCTGGGCGGCTGTGACAGGGCAACCAGCACAAGTGTGAAGGTGGCGTGCTGGCCCTGGCGAGGTGAGCCAGGGAGGGACAGCTTGGAGGCCTCTCAGTCCTGTCCTTGTTTGTAAAGCAGGGAAATGACGGCCACCTCCAGTGGGGGGGTGGGGGTGGCGTGGGGTCACCTGTTGTGTCCTCTGGGTGCTCTCTGAAGGCCAGTTTTCTCTTCTCTCTCCCGCCCCCCACCCCATGTCTTCAGAGTCTGCGTGTCCCAGTGGGCAGCAGGCACTGGCTGCTTCAGCCCAAGGATGGTGACTTCTATTCTTGGAGAGGAGCGGAGCAGTTAAGGCCCACGGTCCTTGGCCGCCCTCCCCCGGCCGTCACTGGTGGAAGGATAAGGATGTGAAATTGCCTCTCCTCTGCCATTCAGTCTAATTCACTTACTGGCTTTTTGGAGCACCACTGGGCCTCTGCTGTGGGTCTCCCCAAATGAGGGAACCAGAGCTTTCGATGCAGAACAGAAGGAACTGACTTGGGCAGGGGCAGCTATGGAATAAAGGCCCAGGCCCTCTTTCCTGCGACCCAGGGCAAAACCTTGTGCCTGGGCAGCTCTCCTCTCCTGCATTTGCAGGTGACTGGCATTAACCTCACCCCCTACCTGGAGCCTCAGGATACTACTCTGAGGCCGAGAACAGACAATCCCATCAGAGCCGCTGACAGCCCTTCCAGGCCTGGTCCACTGTGTCACCAGTCAGCAGCCCCTGAGCACCTAGTGTGTGCCAGGTGATGGGGAAGCTGGGCAGTGGGGATGCAACAGTAAAAAGTCATTTAGAGATGGACGGGCTTGTGACTGTGTGGTAGGAACACAGGCAGGGCCGTGGGCCTTGGACTGTGAGGCAGCTCTTCCTGGGGGCGATTGTGTTCAAACTGAGTTGTTCCTGACAAATAGGAGTTTGGGGGGGGGTGCTATAGTAGTGGGCTGGATATGGGAGAGGGAGGGAGACAGGGTCTTGGGTGGAAGGGTGGACCGGATTTGGAGGCTGGTTGGGACTGTGTGTGGGTGGACTGCCTGGCTCTGCCCCCTTCAAGTGGTGCCGACACTGGGCCAGGAGTGACAGGGTAGGACAGAGTGTGGGGGGCAAGGGGGGCCAGAGGGATGGTGTCCTGAGCTACCTTCTGCACAGGCTGCCCTGCTCATGTGCTTGAAAACCGAAGGGCGCACGCCAGCTTGCAGCTGTTTGGACAAACCCAAACTGCCCTCCTGAGCCGGGAAGCTGAGAGAGCTCCCCCAAAAGAGCAAGATGAGGGCTGGGGAGATGGCATAATGGGACGGGGCCCACTGTCTCTGCTAAACACTTCCATCCTCTGCCTGTCCCTCTTTCCCCCTCCTCCACTGCCACTCCCTCCCGCCAGGATTCCAGAAGCTTCAGTGCCCAGAGTGGATTGCCAGTGAGAAAGGAGGAGTGGGGAGGAGGACCCAGGAGGGAGAGGGTGTTGCCTCAGGCCTGGTGCAGTCCCAGGCCCTCCTTTTTGTGGCCCCAAAGAGGACCAGCTTAGTTGCTGCAGTGGGTCCAGGACTGTGTGGGAGGGGTCCTGCCTCCTCCTGCATCCATCTGGTGGAAGTGAGGGCAGCACTCCATCCTTGGGCATGTTCTTGGGGGCACTGATGCCTTCTGAAACAGGTTTTCCAGATGTGCTAAGTAAGGAACAGGTTCAGGGTGAGGGAAGA
Source organism: Tonatia bakeri (assembly GCA_004024845.1). Lineage (NCBI taxonomy): Eukaryota > Metazoa > Chordata > Mammalia > Chiroptera > Phyllostomidae > Tonatia > Tonatia bakeri. Next base: position 272,334 of record PVIA01001370.1, read on the forward strand.
GGTCCTGGCAAAGCCACCATTCTCAGGGATGTTGTTCAGACATTAGGATTCTGTACTTAATGGGTGCTGGGTGGGCTGCCGTATAAATCCCCTCCACCCCCTACCCTATCTTGTACTCCAGATGGGAGGGGCATGGCCCTGGGGGGGGGGAGCATGGCTGCTACCTGGCAGGCCTCCTCCTCCATTCCTCTGCCAGAGAAGCCAGGGGCTCCAGGGAGCTGGGGAGGCAGCCCTGGCCCCTCCAGGCACGGGCTCACGCTGGACCTGTCTGCCTGCCCCCGCAGGGCCTGCTCTCCAGCCTTCTGGTCTCCGGAGGAGCCCCTCACAGCCCCCGCTTCTCAAGTGGCTCGCACAGTTCCCTGTCAGCTGGACTGTCAAGGTCCTGCTCAGTCTCCACCCTCCCTGCCAGGCCTGTGCTGGTCCCCAGGGCCGCCTCCCCGCGTCCAGACTCCCATAGGGCTCTGCAACACACGGCGTGGCCACCTTAGCATCCCTGGGCCCTCACGTGTGTGTATCTTGCCTTCCAGCTGGCACTGTGGTGGGCGTCCAAGGGCCACCTTGACCTTGAATCAGAGCTGGTAGATGTGCTTGTTTTCTGTTTCCCAGATCCTGGGCTGTGGCCCAGAATGGTGCCATTATTCTCTCTGGCAGTAAGTCAGGGGGGCCTTGGGCCGCTGCTGGGAGCTCTATCCCCTTCCAGGCCCTGTCCTCAGGGCTCTTTCCCTGGGGCTCCTGGGTTCCGGGTGCCTTCCCCCTTCTCCTGGGACACCCTGCCTCCATCTCTGGCTGGGGAGCAGGGCCCCAGCACCCCATGTCCTGCCTGCCCAAGCTGGGCTGAGTGCCAGTTCCACTGAGGGTCCCCTGGGAGATTCCAGACTTGCAGAGGTGTGCTCTCTGGCCTTGTGTCACTGGTCCTCTCCGGAGGGCAGCAGGGACGGAGGAGAAGTCAAGGCTGTTCCCCTGAGGGCCATCTCTCTTCAGCCCCCACATCTCTTCCCCCCCACCCACACCAGTTAGGGGGAGCGCAGATGCCATTACAAGACAGCATGGCTTGTGCTGTTGAACTGTGTCCCAAGCACACAGAATAACCAGACTGTATCAGAGGTCCCTTTCTGAGGAAGGGTCCCTTTCTGGGGTGGGTCTGGTGGGTGTGGGGTGTTGCACGGGGGAGGGGAACAGCAGAGGCACAGCCCCTCCCCCTCACCCGGTGTTTCTGTCCTTGCAGACTGGAGGCCGGCGCTGCACCTGGCCGCCCTGGACTGTGCGGACGAGACCAACAGCGCGGTCTGCCGAGACTTCAACATCCCGGGCTTCCCGACCGTGAGGGTGCGTGGGGAGGAGGGGGCGCGGGTCGGGGGGTACATACTGCCAACTGCTGAGTGTGTGCCCAGCTCCGGGGGCTTCTCCGATGCTCCTGGTCTGTTTAAGTCCCAGCCTCTGGCGCACTGCCCCTTCGCTTGAGGACACCTGTTCTACAGGCAGAAAGGGATGTGAGTTGGGAGGCGGAAAAGAAAGAGGTTCACTCTGTCTGGCAAATTCTCCCCTTTCTAAGGGAAGGGGGCTGTTCAGGGGTGCACTGGGGTGACAGCTCCCAGCCCCTCTCCCTCCTGACCTCCCAGCTGTGGGGGTTGGACCTCACCTTATAGAACCAGGGCTCAGGCTCAGACTCCAGAGCACGATTAGACTCAGGTGGCCCGATGGTCCCCCAGAAAAGGCCCCCAGAGACATGGGCAAGCCTCACCCTCCTCCAGCAAGTGTCTTGGACCCAAAGAGCTTGGAGGTGACCTGTCAGGATGGCCTCACCCCACGGTCACCATGCCAGAATGCCTCAGGCAGAAGGGATCCCCATCGCGTCATGGGAGGTTGGCGGCACACCCAGCACATGAGGGCTCCGTCACCCTCACCGCCGCTCAGGCCAGAGGCAGCAAAGGCTTCGCCCGCCTAACATCCGGACAACTTCCAGGGCTCTCTGAGGGGAGGCCTGGGAGGCCCGGGGCAGCCAGCTGGCGCCCCTGGCACAAACCTCTGTCTCTCTCTCTCTAAATAATTAACCTCCTCCCACCAACATGGCATCTAGAAAAGCAGTTTCCTCTGAAGTCACTAATAATAATCACGAAATTTCTTTGAAACCTGCAAGGCCAGCCATTGTCCCTGGAACAAGCTCTCTCTGAGCTTGGGGGCTTTGGGCTCCAAGCAGAATTTGAGCCGTAGTTCGGCCTGACGACTTCGGAAGGGTTCACCTGGACAGCCAGGCTGCAGGCTGCAGCAGCACCTGGCTCTAACTGCTCATGCCCAGTGAGGTCCTGCTGGGTGCAAGGTTTCCATGGCCCCAGTCAAGCTCCCTTCTATGCTGCCGTTACCAGTCAGGGTCAGGGTCAGGCCGGTTTGGGAAACAGGGTGAGCCAACAGCCCTGGCTCTGTCCTTTAGAGGTAGCAGCAGAGAGATTGTTTATAAATCATTTCTTTCAAGTTAAAAGACCTTCCTGGCAGGGCTGTGGCCCCGAGATATGTACCTCAAAATATTTAAAGTCACTCCACAGGGAGAGGACGGGGCATGCTGTCCCTTTTGCTGAGCCAGGGTGCGAAGCCCCAGGTGGGAGCTGTGGGAAGACCAGGGTGGCAGCAGGGAGTCTCTGTGCACAGGCTGTCCCCCCCACACACAGCGGGGGGGCTCCGTACAGGGGCATGGCTACTGCCCAGCCCCGTGGCCAGGTCAGGGCGTCCCATGGGACTCTGTGGTGCCTGGCAGGTGGGCCTTTCCCTCTCTGCCCGGGAGAAGCTGGGGCTCAGCGGATGTGCAGGAGGTGGCTGGGGAGTCACCATCCAGAAGCTCCTCGAGCCTACCCAGGTCACGTAGCGCACGCAGCCCGCACGCCCCGAGTGAGTAATCACCGCCTGAGCCGCCCGGCTGGCTGTGGGAGGGGACCTCCCCCTGCCTCCGCCCGGGCAGCACCTGCTTGGGCCAGGCCCACCGTCATCCGTCCATTTCTTAAGAGCCCAGAGACAGTGGTGTGACCTCCCTGCCTCTCCGGAGGCGCCTGTAGGTCAGTTTTGGCTGGGAGAGCTCTGGATGCCCTGTCCCCAGGGGTCTAGTTCGGGTGCGAGCAGCCCACGTGGCCAGTGGGTCTCTGCTCTGAGGCCCGTGCAGACACCCTCAAACAGGGTCAGTGTGACCACGGTACGGCGTGGCCTTTTACCGTGCGACCCCGAAGTTGGCCTCTGTCATCACTGAAACGGATGTTCCGTAAAACAATATTTTTATTTAGTGCTACACACACTGAGGCTTTCTGTTCTATTTAAGTTTTAAAAAGTACTGTGACTCACCACACTGACTTCACAACTGACTATTAGATTGCTTCCCATGTTTGGAAAACACAACCCCAGCAGACGCCCGGCTGCAGAGATTCCAGCCCCCTGAGAGCTGCCTCGAGGCCAGAGACACCCCTGCGGCCCTGTCTCCCGCCACCTGGGGACTGGCACCCAGCCTCACTCCTGCGCTTCAGGGCTGAGAGTGCTCCAAGACATGGACACGTGTTGAATAAGGGGAGGGAGAGTAGCTGGTGTGATGAGGACAGGCCCACACAAGAGTCTGGCCACCCCCAGTGACGTGTTATTGTCCCTTTCCTCTGCCTCCTGACCTTTGTCACCGTGAGCCAGCAGCCAGCCTCCACCAGCCCAGCCTGTTCGGCAAACTCGCCGCCCTGCAGGGCGGCCGTGTCAAGGCACATCAGGCTGGAACGGGAGCCCAGCTGGGGGGAAACAAAAGGGCAGGGGAGGGACTGGCTAGCAGCAGGTTCTGGGTGGTGCTGGGGGGCCTGAGGGCTGAACCTCTGGGGGGAAGGGCCACAGGGGTGCCCCTCAGTGGGTAAAGGACCAGGACCCTCTGTGGCCAAGGGCCTGGCAGATTATCAAGATTACAGGGACCAGCAGCATTGGGGTGGGGAGCACCAAAGTCTCCCCTTTGTGAGGTTCTGAAGAGAGAATGGATGTGGGTTCAAACCCTGGCTCCACTGCTTACTGTGTGGCTCAGGAAGTCGCTTAACAGTGTCCCAGCCATGGGCCTCAGTGTCCCTGTCAGTGAAAGTGGGACGATGACATCCACCCAATGGGATTGTTGCCAAGTTGAAGGAGGTCTTACAGGAGAAGGTGCGGTGTCACTTGGCATTCAGGACACAGTGTTGTCTTCATACCACTGCTCCGGGGTCTTGTGGTGGCTCCCCTCGGGGCGCTAGATTCGAGGTCGTCCGACCGTCAGCAGCTACTGGGTGAGTGTGTGCTGGGTGCACAGCACTGTGCTCACCATTGTGGGAGAGGCCGGGTGTGTAAAGCACGGCCAGAAACATGAGAGAGGCCGGGCACAAAGGTCGTATCCGTGTGCACACCCAGAGCTCACCTCCTAGTTGACAGGCAGGGCGTGATCTGCAGGCAGCGAAGGCTGGAGCTGTGCCAGCTCCCAGAACTCCTTCCCCAAGTATCAGAGAGCATTGCATGTAGGAGGGGAGCGCCTGCCTGGTGCTGAAGGACGGACGGCGTTTGGCTAGGAGAGAGGAGGAGTGTGGGCGGGGTGGGCGGCGAGAGCCACGGCCCTGGGTGGGAAGAATGTGTGGTGCGCCAGGACGACTGGTGTGGCCGGAGCGGAGGCTGCAGTGCAGGCTGCGGCCTTGCCGGGACTGGGGAACCCACCATGGCAGGTCCTTGCATTCAAGGCTGGGAGTGTGGACACCTGGAGGGACACACAGGGCCTGGGCTGTTACCTTGTGTGGCCCTTGCTAGCGGGTGAGATATCAGGGAGGACTCAGGCAGATGTCCCCTGAGCCTCTCTGGAAGAGGGAGACGGGCCCCCTCTCTGCGGTCACCTGCCCTCTTCCGGCCGTCTCCTCCACTCTTGTCCACAACACAGGGATGGCGCAGCTTGCAGGTCCTCGTGGGCTCACCGGAAGATATTGGAGACTGAGTCCTTTTTCTTAAAACTTGTTCTGAAAGCTTGGATTCTGTGCTGGCGATGGTCACCGCTAGGAAGCATGCTCCCTATTCAGCCCCGTCCGGCCCCTGGAAGGCAGGGCTCCTGGCTGGGCTGGTAAAGGTCTGCCCGATGCAGCTGGCCTCTTGCCCCTGGGGAGACGCAGAGGCCTTCCAGGGGCCCTGAGCTGAAGGAAGACAGGCACTCCTGTGTAAAGTGAGCGAAAGGAAAGGGACCCGGGGCCAACTGCCCCTGGAGAAAACCAGACTCTCTGCCGAAGTTGTAATTGCCTGCTTCCAAGGCGGTGTGGCAGTTTTCCTTGGGCAGGGCACGTGCCTCTCACATCTGGCTTCATGGGAGCACAAAAATGTGCCCTGACTAGATTCTGTTGTGTTTTTACACGAGCTTCCCGGGTGATCAAAGGGCAGAGATTCTCGGTTTTACCAAACAGATGCCTTTTGAGTTTCCCCGTGTCCCGGACACTGTGCCAGGCGCGGCGGGGCTGGCAGAGGCGAACAGGCTGGAGCTGGTCCCGTGCTCCCAGTCAGGGCGGTGGTAGCTGGGCAGAGGGCGGGGGTGGGGGGAGTTCAGGTGGAAGTCTGTTGCAGCTGAAGTGTAGGGGTGGGGGGCAGCGGGAGGCGAGCTTGGGGTCAGATTCTGGGAGGCCCCGAATGCGGGGAGCTGGACATTATTCCCTGGCAGTGCGGCGTCACGGAAGAGTTTTGAGGAGTGACGTGATCAGATCAGAATGATGCCGTAGAGAAGTAAGCAGAGTGGCGGCGAGGAAGATGGTTGCAGCGTGAGAAGGCTGAGCGTGCAGTGAGGACAGGCGGGGCAGTTACAGCAGGCCAGAGCCGGGAGGCCGGCCCCGGGCACACAAGGTGGTGGGCCCGGGGACTGTTAAAGCAGTGGACGAAGGTCAGGTCCGACTGACTGGACTGGACAGGGGCAGTGGGGGAGGGCAGCGCTGGCCTGGGTGACGGAGGAGGACACCCCTGGGTGAGATGAGAGCACGGCTGGAGAAACAGGTCAGGGGCGGGGTGACTCAGGCCTGCAAAAGGGGCGTGGCCCCGACACTGGTGCAGAGGGCCCTGGGAAGAAACAAACAGAAGTCAGGGACCTGAGACGGGGGAGCACATGGCCAAATCATTGAGACAAAGTAGACGACATTGCAAGGGAGGCACACAGTAGGTCTGTTTGTGCCTTCGCTCATTTGTCCACCCACTCATCCGAAAGCCCCTCGTTGGTGACTGTGCCTCCCCAGGCTGTTGACACAGACAGGGGTCATCCTCTGATGTGTGTCCATAGGAGACACTGTGGGCAGGAGATGGCGAGGGCTGTGAGCCTGGGGCAGGGTCAAGGGCGAGACCGGGACCAGGATGAGGGGCAGGCCGTGAAAGTGGCGGGGAAGGCCCGGTCAGGTGACAGGCAAACCAGGGAAGGGGGATGACATGAAGACAAAGAGGGGGGGTGTCAGGGAAATGAGGCACACACACAAAAAGAGGCCACCCCGGCCATGGGGGAAAGCAGGCAGATGACATCAGACACTGCAGCAGGAGCGCAGAGGCCATTGGACCGGCCGCAGCAGGCAGGTTGGTCGTGGGCGTGGAGAGAGAAGGGAGGTGGGAGCAGTGACGCAGACTCTGCTCGGGTATTCGGCCACACAGGGACCCGCTGTGGCAGAGCTGAGAGAGAAGGAGGGCCGTTCGCTGTTCCTGTTCTCCTTCCCTTACTGTCCTTCTATTCTTTTTTTTTTTGTTTTTTTATGTTGTATTTATTTTTAGAGAGCAGGGAAGGGAGGGAGAAAGAGAAGGAAACACCAATGTGTGGTTGCCTCTCACACGCCCCCTACTGGGGACCTGGCCTGCAACCCAGGCATGTGCCCCGACTGGGAATGGAACCGGCGACCCTTCTGTTGGCAGGCCGACACTCAGTGTACTGAACCACACCAGCCAGGGCCTTTACCCTCCTTTCTTTAAAAAATAATAAAAAAAAATTCAATTAGGAGGATTTGCGTCTATCTGTAGGCTTAGGGAAGAAGATAGTGGAAGAAGGAAAAGAAAAAAGAAATTAATTGATAGGAAAAGTTTCCTAAAGAGCCGGAGGTATGGGACCAAGTGCTGGGCTGGGGACGTGGTTCTAGAAGGTACTGGGAAGGCTGGGTGGGAGCAGAGGTAGCTCGAAGGAGGTGGGGCCTGCCTGTGGCCCTGCCCCTCTGCCTGCATTGCCGTGGGCCATTCTTGCTAACCAAGGCTCCCGTCTGACTCCACGATGCCTGTGGCCGGTCCCTGCAGGAGGCTGCCTTTTTTTTTTTTTCCTTTTTAGGTAACACTGGTATGAAATAGTATGTAAGTTTCAGGCGTTCAGCATTATAACGGAGGCTGCCTGTTGATGGATGTAGTGCCAGCCTCTTTTAATAAGGGCCTGGGTGACCCACTGGCTGATGGGGAAGAGTCGCCGTGTTGCTCCACAGTAAGTGAACACGGCCACCGTGGCCGTGGGAGAGCTGCCCGGTGTCAGGGTGCGCAGTGTCAGGGGCGCTCCTCGGCTGTGGGACACGCCGAGGTCTGTTCTGTCCGCATAAACGGGCGCCATCGCCGCGGGTCACTGTTCTGTTCTGTAAGGATCGTCCTCTGGGGTGTTGATCGTGAGCAAAGCAAGCGGCAGAGAGCCGCATTTTTTACTTTGTGTCTGAGAAACGACGTCAGTGCAAAAATGCCTCAGCGCGCTTTTCCTGCTTGATCCATGTCACCGTCCAAGGCGTTTGTCATCGCTTTGACAGGCATTAGAGGCTGACACATGATTTCGTTAATTCCAAACGGTGTCCAGCTGCTGCGTAGAGGTCCACTATTAGCGTGTAAATATATGGGGCGTGCATCACCCAGAGTGAAAGTTTGTGTTAACGCTCCAAAAACAGAGAGAATGAACTGGTGGGCAGCGTCAGGTCCCGGCGAGGCCCCAGGGAGCGGGAGGGGTGCGGGGGGGTGGTGGGGAGATGGGTGGCCTCTCTGCATCTCTGTTCCTCGGGCAAGAGATGGGGCAGGCAGCCTCCTCAGGGTTCGAGTTTTCTGCTCACGAAGGGCTGGGACGAACAAGTGCCCGCAGTCTGTGTTTCCCAGTGTTGGAGAGGTAGGAGCAAGGGGAGGGTGCAAAGACGGTGATGGTGACGATGCAGCAGGTGATACTTGGTGACCCCTTACGGTGTGTCCCAGGCACCATGCTAAGCTCTTCAGAGGCATCGTCACCGAGTCCTCACAGCAGCTCTTCCAGGCGGGTGGTGCCATCCTTGCTTTAAAGATGAGATGGCTCAGAGGGTTAATGACTTCCCCCGGTCACAGAGCCGGGCTGCGAGCCCAGGTCTGGTGCACCCCAGGGCCTGCATGCTGCCACCAGCCCGGGACGAGGCTGGAAGGCCACGCTGGGGGAGGCAGAGGCCAAAGGTAGCCCACGTGGCCCCGAGGTGAGGGACCTCAGGAGGAGCCCTTTTCCCGGCCTGTGGGCTCTTCGCCAGGCAGCTAAGTGACTGTCCGTCAGTCCTGTCCCCTCCTGAGCCTGGGAGAGCACAGGCCAGAGCTCTGGCAGCTCTCTCGCCACTTAGGCAGAAGCCCAGATTCCAAGGGCTTGTCCTCCATTCTGTCCATCCTCTCGCCCAAGGAGTGACAGACAGGGCCAGGAGGGCCATGTAAATGGGAGAAGGGCTAGGCTGTGAGTTAAACTGGTTCGTCTGTAACAAGACCTGTTTCTGCAGAGGCTCAGGCCCACCCGTCAGTAGGACTGAGCAGGGAGCATCTGTTGAGCCAGGCAGGGAGTTCTCAGTGGACAGAGACAGCAGCCTCTGAGAACCTTTCACGAGATAAGAACCAGGACAGAGGGCCTCAGAGGGTGGCTAACATTACCCCGGGGCGGGGGGGGGGGGGGGGGGGGGGGGAGGTTTGAAGTGACTTCACTTTATCTTTTCAGATGGGTCTGCAAGGGAAAATAGCGGTGGTCTCCGCATTCATTCATACAATAAATATTTTCCCGTCATTATGTGCTGGCTCTGGGGCTTCGTAGAAACAGTCCACCTCCCGCCAGGTGTCCGAGCTGCTGCCTCCAGCCCCACTCTGTCCTTAGAGCTGTGGGATTGGGGGCTGGAAGCGAGGACAGTGGGGAGAGGAGTCAGGGCCCAGCCCCAGGCCCAGCAAAACCCTCCCTGTTCTGATTCTCCACGTGGAGATACGAAGGCTCACCAAAGTCAAGTTCTTGGCCCAGGGCACACCACCCCCTCCTGTGCAGGAAGTAGCTGGGTCTACACGCAGCTCCAGGTGGCAGCGTGCCCTACTGACTCTTGCCTTTGTGTTCCTTTCAGTTCTTCAAGGCCTTTTCCAAGAGTGGCCCGGGAACGGCAATGTCAGGTGGGTGTCCTGGCCTGTGGGCGTCCTGGCGTCTTCCTCTCCCTGCCTCCCCCTTTCCCCTGGGTTTCTTCCACTGGGTGGAAGCGCAGCGATAGCTGCGGAGGGATGCACTCCCCAGCTGAAAGCCGGATTGGTGCTTTGCTGACTGTCCTCTGCCAGGCAGGAGGGTGCCTTCGGTAGAGCGAGGCTGAGGAGCCCTGCCCTGTTGGTCCATCCAGGGTCCTGGGAGCAGGGAGAGTTGCCATGTTCCCAGACTCGCCCTTTGAGTCAGGGGCTGGCAGCCCAAGGGGCAGACCAGGAGCCCCTGGGGGAGCCCTCCTGGGCCCAGGCCTGAGGGACTCTTTCCTGTCCCTGAAGGGAGGGGTCCCTTGCATAGCTCAGGGCTGCGAGTAGCTAGCAGCCCTGCGCCCTTGGCTTCTGTGAGCACAGCTGACAGCCTTCCTTCTGCTGCTGTCCTCACGCCCCTGCCCATGTCCGTCTTCGTCCACAGTGGCTGGTGCGGATGTGAGGACGCTGCGGGAGAGGCTCATTGATGCGCTGGAGACCCACAGTGTCACGTGGCCGCCCGCCTGCCCCCCACTGGAGCCGGCCAGGTACTGCGGACTGGGGCAGGCAGGGTGCAGTGTGGGCCAGGTCACAGGCCTGGAGGCAAGAGGGTGGTAGGCACTGCAGGGAAGGGGGCCCAGGCTGGTTCTTCCTGTTGCCTTTGGGGCAGCAGTCTCCGTGGGCCAGAGGGCTCCCTGGTGCTGGAGGTCCGGCCCAGGAGCCACCTTCCTGAGGCTGATTGGCAGGTGTGAGGACCTATCCCACTGGGTGGGAAGGAAAAGGGGTGGGGACTCTCAGGTCAGCACCTGCTGCTGCCTCTCACACCTGTGCCCAGGAACGTTTCAGGATACAGTAGAACTTCAGGTGATCTAACTCAGAGGCAATGGGAGAGTGGGTATGGGTTGTGGGGAGGAGGTCAAAGACCATTTAGAGGAAAAGGGGGTGGGGGCCGGGAAGAGAAAAGCCGCATCTCTGAAGAGTGGAGGTGGCCATTTTTTCCTGAGCAATGGCTGTGACCGGGGTAGGGGGTGTGACTGTGTCCAGTGCTGCAGAGGGTCAGACACGGTGGCTGGTGTCCTGTATCTGCCAGCCAGGCAGACTTCCGGGATTGCCTGTTTTCTAAGAAAATGGAGTGCTGAAAATGCACCAGGAGGGGTGTGAGAACGTGAGAGACAAGGTCACTGAGAAAGGGAAGAAGCGAGCAGCAGGGAACAGGCAGGCCAGCAGCCCAGACGCCTGCACCAGAGTGGTGGGCACCAGAGCCGTGGGCGTCAGAGGGATGCCTCTTTTTGTCCATGACTGGGGTGTGCCCTGGCCCCCACCTCTCTGGCACATCCGTGCGTGCTGCCACTGGGTTGGACTCCGGTGCTGGCCCCACGGTGCGCCTTCTGTTTAGAGTTGATCACCGCCACATCACTGGGCCCAGCAGAGGAAGCTAGGTCCTCAGGTTGGGGGTAAAAGGAAAATGTAGTCCCCCAATGTGACCTTGCCTGCTGGCCTCTTAAGCATGTGTGATGATGTTCTGCTTTTAAGTAGAGTAAGGAGACCGGTCATTTTTGTGTTATGCAGTTATTTTCTGTTGAAACTTCGAGTTACAAAAACAGTAGGTACCTTAATTCTCTGATTTGGGGGCATACTAAAATTTGCCACCTTTTGAATTTCCACCTGGGCTCTGGGCCTCAGTTTCCTCATCTTAAAATAAGAAGGTTGGATTAGATAGCTTCCACAGGCTCCTGTACTCAGGAAGGCTTCAGTTCCCTGTTTATGCCTCCTCCAGGAAGAAAGGCAGATCTCCCACTTGGCAGTGACTTGCTGCAGAGCAAGGCTGGTATCTGGGGGACGCTTACCGCCAGGCTCTCAGGGAGCCAACACAGTCCACATTCTGCAAGCCAGGGCCTTCCCCGGAACACAGAGACAAGTGGTCTCCAAAGGCCCTTCCCTGTCCTCCTCCCCAGGTCACCTCCTATTCACTTCTCCCTCTTAAAGAGACAGGGTGGCAAAGCACATCAAGCAGGTGGGTGAGATGAAGACCCAGGGTTAAGTCAGGGGCGCCATCCTCAGAGCCTGAGGGTTTGGCTGACTCCTGCTAGAGGGCAGGCAGGGGTGACTGCCCCGAAGCCTGGAGCAGAGGGGGTTTGTGCGGCTGTACCCGCAGTACCGTGTCAGCTGAGGTGGCCACCAGTTCATTCCCACTGGCGGTGGGGTGACTGCCAGCCTTGTCTGTTATAGGCTGGAGGAGATTAATGGATTCTTTGCAAGAAACAATGAAGACTACCTGGCCCTGATCTTTGAAAAGGAAGGCTCCTACCTGGGCAGAGAGGTGAGCCACCCTTGGGGTCCTTGTAACGCCTGGTTAGTCCTTGGGAGAGAGCCTGGTGAGTTTAGGAGCAGGGCTGTTGCTGGAAATCCTGGGGTCTGTCCCAGCACTTCTGAGCCCAGCACGGGCCTGACCCCTGCTGGGAGAAATGGGAAGTGCAGCAGCTGGATTTTTCTGTTTAACTGAAGTGTAGTTGACATTGCAATATTATATTAGTTTCAGGTGTACAACATAATGATTTGACATGTGTATACATTTCAAAATAATCACCCAGATAAGTCTAGTTACCATCGGCCACCATACAAAGTTACTGACTCAGCTCACATTACATGTCCCGTGTCTATTTTTATCCCTTTCATTGGAACCAAATTTGACAAGACCTGCTCTTTATTGAGCATTGGATTATATTTCTGGCCCACGTAGTTGCCAGTCTTCACAATTATCAAAGATGATCCTGTAACACGTTGAGGATCGCACAGCCGGTGACTTTGTAGAACAGAGCTTCGAACCAGCCAGCTCGGTCTAACCACGGAGCCCAGGTCGCTTCCACACCGGCCCTCCTCGCATCCCCACAAATGTGAAGAAGGGTTGGGAGGGAGGTAACATCAGAGTTCGTCCAGCCCTGCATGAGGAAAGAGGGTCCCTGACTGTGAGATGAGGTGGACAGCGGAACCCGGCAGGGGTGGAGCTCCACTCCATCACTCGTATCGTGTGTCGTGGTCGGGTTACCCACTGTCTGAGCCTCGTATCCCTGTCTGTGAGGCTGTGACAGTCACATGGCTTCAGCCTGCTGTCGGGGAGGCCAGGTGAGGCAGTGTAGGTGCAGGGCCTGGGGAAGTAGCTGGCTCGGAGTGGGTGCTGTATAACCGTCCAGTCCCCAGCCTGATGCAGACGCCAGCCATTCCCTGCTGCCTCGGGGGCTTCTCCCAGATGCACAGGTGGGACTGGGACAGGCCAGTGTGTGGGAGGAGTCCCAAGGTAGCGCAAGGGGATGGAAGTGACCTGGGAGTGGGGACAAAATTAAACACCACTCACTGTTGCCCTGTGTGGCTTCCCCCTGAAACTCACTGAGCCCCGCTGAGAGCTCTGGGCCATCTCCAGGCCCCGGTTCCCTGAGAGGGGAAGCACAGGCAGGTGGGGAGGGGGCGCAGGGCTTTGCTGAGGAGAGCCCCACCGTCCCAGGGTCCCAGTCACACCTGCCCGCAAAGAAGTGATGGATAACTGTTCACTGGAATCAGTTCTCCCCCCACTGTCCCCCAGGTCCCCTGAGTAACCGGGGACAGGCACCCCTGCCGATGGCCCGTGCAGAGGTTCTCAGGGGTGACGATTAGTTTGAGAGGCAGCTGGCGCGGTGGCCAAGGGCCCAGGCTCTGCAGCTGGCGCAGGTGCATGCTAGCTGTGTGACCTGGAAACACAATTTCACCTCGAAGCCTCCATTTCTGCATTGACAGTAGTTTTATTTTTTAAATGAATACTTATGTGCCTACTATTTGCTAGTCATTGTTATGAACACTTTTATAAAATTAACCCATTCAGGTTGGTATTGTTAGAATTCTGCAAGTGAAGAGGTCGAGTCGGGGAGGTTTAGGCCCGCAGGGCAGGGTCCCAGCCCAGCAGCCCTCGCGACCCGCGCCGCCTCACCTGGCCTGCTGCTGCTAGTTCCCGCTTCACACTGTTATTTTGAAGGTTAAGTGAAGCAGCCTAGATACAGCACGTAATACATGCTCAATAAATGTTAGCTGCTCTTCCTTTTCCCCTTCCTGTTTCCTTCTAAAACTAAAAGCACTGTGGCTGACTTAGTATGTTTTTCTGACTTGGGATATAGATAGAAAACCTTATAAATATAAGAGTAAAAGGAACCCATGGTTTTTTTTTACTGTTTTTTTTTTATTTAAATGAATGTTCAAGTACAGTTTTCACCCCCTTACTCGCATTCAAGTCCTCCCACCCCCCCCTCCCATTACCACCCTCCCCCTATCTTTTATCCATGTGTCCTTTAACTTTGATCCTATAAACCCCTCTCCCTCTCCCCCGAAATCCCTCTTCTCTCTCCTCTGGTCACTCTCCACCTGTCCTCTAATGCAGTGTCTTTGACTATACCCTGCTTCTTTCTTTGTTTTGTTGTTTAGGTTCCTGTTAAAGGTGAGATCATATGGTATTTATCCTTCACTGCCTGGCTTATTTCGCTTAGCATAATGCTTTCCAGTTGCATCCATGATGTTGCAAAGGGTAGGAGGTCCTTCTTTCTTTCTGCTGCATAGAATTCCATTGTGTAAATGTACCACAGTTTTTTGATCCATTCATTTACTGATGGGCATCTAGCTTGCTTCCAGCACTTAGCTATTGTAAATTGTGCTGCTATGAACATGGGGGTGCAAAGGTTCTTTTGGATTGGTGTTTTAGGATTCTTAGGATATAGTCCCAGCAGTGGAGTTGCTGGGTCGAAAGGCAGATCCATTTTTAATTTTCTGAGGAAGTTCCATACTGTTTTCCACAGTGGTTGTACCAGTCTGTAGTCCCACCAACTGTGCACTAGTGTCCCCTTTTCTCCACAACCTCTCCAACACTTGTTGTCTGTTGTTTTGCTTATGATGGCCATTCTGACTGGTGTGAAGTGGTACCTCATTGTGGTTTTAGTCTGCATCTCTCTGATAGCTAGTGATATTGAGCATCATTTCATGCGATTTTGGATCTTCTGTATGTCCTCCTTGGAGAAGTGTCTGTTCAAGTCCTTTGCCCATTTTTTAATTGGGTTGCTTGTCTTCTTAGAGTATAATCGTGTAAGTTCTTTATATATTTTGGAGATTAAGCCTTTATCTGAGGTATCATTGGCAAATATGTTTTCCCATACAGTTGATTCTCTTTTTATTTTGGAGCTGTTTTCTTTAGCAGTGCAGAGGCTTTTTATTTTGATGAGGTCCCATTTGTTTATTCTTTCCTTTATGTCTCTTGCTCTAGGGGACATGTCAGTAAAAAAGTTCTTGCGTAATATATCTGAGATTTTCCTGCCTATGTTCTCCTCTAGTACTTTAATGGTGTCACGATTTATATTTAAGTCTTTTATCCATCTTGACTTTATTTTTGTGTAAGGTGTAAGTTGGTGTTCTAGTTTCATTTTTTTGCATGTTGCTGTCCAGTTCTCCCAGCACCATTTGTTGAAGAG